>OMNW01014548.1:5788-27016 GCA_900303245.1 Selene dorsalis
GTTTTCCTCTTTTTTATTTTTTGCATATTATTTCTTTTCTTTCTTTTTTTTTTATTCATTGAACATTATCTTCTTGGATGTTAGCAGCCCACATTCATCTCAGATAATAACTACCTCTGAATCTGAAATATTGGTTCCTCAGTTAAGAAACAGGAAAGTATTCACCAGTTAGCAAATATGTTTAAAGGGATAATTCACCACGCTATGAAATAATAATGTAACATTATGAGACAGTTGTTTTCGAGGCAAATGCGTAGCCGGAACTACATTCCAGACATGGCTGCTGGGCGAAGTGATTTCAAAAGTATGATTATACATGATTAATTCATAGCGTGGCAAATGTGCAGGTCACAGCTAGTCCACTAGAGCGTTTTGTAGATGTTGGATTGTGTATTTGATGAGTTTAGTGAGGGACGGGACAGGGGACCTGTACCGCATCACGTCTCTGCCCCGTGGATCTCAAAACAGCATGCACCGATAATTAAAGATAGTGAACCTACTTCTGTGACTATAGGGATTATGCCAATAGGCGAATTTGCCAAAATGTTGAGCTATCCCTTTGAAACAACTCTGTCTCCCCCCATGTGATGGTAATGAGTTGGACAGGGGCAGTGTAACGTGCACAGATTCACCATCTTTAGGCCCCCTTGATATCTTTTTCTAACATCTTCATTTTCTCCCTGCAGACACTGAAATATGCCTTCCAAACCCATGATCGGCTGTGTTTTGTAATGGAATATGCCAACGGAGGCGAGGTGAGATTTCACATACACACATCCCAGTCACGTGGAGATACACTAATGTCATTTGGTGTCGACAGCTTGCTGTGCACATACAGATTTTTTCCTAACGGGTAAGTGCTCACCACCTGTTCTCGCCTCTTTCAGCTCTTCTTCCACCTGTCACGGGAACGAGTGTTCACAGAAGACCGGGCTCGCTTCTACGGTGCTGAGATTGTTTCAGCGCTCGAGTATCTGCATTCAAATGATGTCGTTTACCGTGATCTGAAGGTGAATACTCATTCATGAGTAGTGAATCTATGTGTAGTATTATATTCAGTGAGTACTGGGTCTCCTCTAAAGCTGAGTCCAATGTGATACCTGTGTTTTCAAGACTAAAGAGTCAAATGAAGTAAAGACTATTACATGTCTCAAACACTGAAGGTCAGTGTATGTAAGCTTAAATCACTGATAGGAGTTCATTTTGGAGAATGCTAAACCTGATGGTGGCATGATGCAATCCACTAAAAAGAAGACATCTCACTCTGTTTGGAGAAAGACGTCCATTTTTGGTTCTGCAGCGATGTTAGAGCAAAGCTCTCAAACTATCTTTGACCAGTGCGTGAACAGTGAGTGAGAGCACACAAACAGACAGCAGCCAAGTTTAATTTAGGTTTGTCTTCAAGTTACTCACAGAATTAGTGACAGTACACACAACGTAGCACTAGTGGCGTTTGTCATTTTATCCTGTGAAAATAACTCCACAGCGGCTAACATGAGAAGCTGCAGCTTCTCCTGGTAACATTTCATTAAAATCAGCATGAAGCCCTCTCTTAGGTTTTAAAAGTGATATGTTGACACATTATGACACACTTCTTCTCTCTCCCCACATCTTTATTGTCTTTACACTGGACTTCATGTAAATATGTAAATAAGTAGATTCACTGTTTCTAATGACTCACCAGTTAGGCTCAGGATTGGTTCTTTGAATGAACAAAATTTGCATCCATGTCCTCATTGCTGTGTATTAGTAAACGCTCAACAGTCACAACATCCGCGTTTCATAACATTGTTGGCAAACCACAACGCCAACATGTCTCTTTGTCATTATTTCATCCTTCACAATGGATGTGCTCTTTGTTACCATGAGGCAGGGGCTGTTAGGTCTTAGTAGTGGTGGGCAGTGGGGATGTCACGACAGCAGACATTTGATAGTCAGTGGACCTCATATGTATGTTAGCTATGTATTAATGAATAATGAATTTCTAAGTAATTCATAAGGAGTGGCAAGACAGTTACTGCACTCACTCGCACGCTACAACTTTGAGTGGTGTTATTACTATTGTTTACTGTGCTCGCCTTCTTCTTCTCTCACTTGTTGGGTTAATACCTCTTAGTACCTCTGATACTGCAGAACAACAAGTACCATAGTCTGAGGTCACATGACCATCCCTTGTGGGAAGAGTAGTCAAAAACTGTACTCAAGTAAAAAAAAAAACAGATGTTTTATAACAGTGCTAGACAACAAGTAGTTGTCAATATAACTACCTGAGTTAGAGTGTAAAAGTGTCTACAGAGGGGAAAAACGTTCAATTCCCTGAATCATATTTACGAACATGAGAATCAGATTTGATGTGTATTTTCTTTCATCCTGTTGCAGCTAGAGAATCTGATGCTGGACAAAGACGGGCACATCAAAATCACTGATTTTGGTCTTTGTAAGGAGGGCATTACTCCAGACGCCACCATGAAAACCTTCTGTGGAACTCCTGAATATCTCGCACCCGAGGTAAGATGCTGAAAATGAGTTGGTGTCACAACTCACCTCTTCTTTTAACATGTTACCTGAATCACAAGGGTTGAAAAGTATGGCCACTGAAGGTTTTTCTGGGCAGCCAGAGCCCATCATGTGACCTCTGCTGCATCGCTCGCACACTCTCATCAACCTCTAAGCAGCAAAGATAACTCTTTTCTAGATTTAGGCTTGCTTGCAACAGCACAATCATTCATTTCCTTCCCTTTTTTCCTTCATCTTTTCCCTCCATCATTCTTGAGAGTGTACACTTATGTCTTTCCTGCAGATGTTCAGTGACCTCTTTTGGATGTTTAGAGGAACTGCACATGCTCTTGTTACATGATAATTGGGTATTTTTTTGTGCTTAAACTGGTTCTGCATGGAACTAACCCCCCCCCTTCCCTGTGATTGTCTGTCTGGTTTAATACAAAAAGAGCTACTTAACAGGTGGTGAGATATTCATCGGCCCTCCTCTTGTTCTATGTGGGTTATGTTGAGCAGGCTGTTTGTTGCCTGTTATCTATTAAAAATCCTGTGTTGGACCAAATCACCAAGGTCTGTGTGTTGCACTGAAGAATAACAGCAAATTGTCACTTCAGACCAAAGATCAAATTTCTCTCAGGAAATAAAGCTTTAGGTTGGAGAAATGTACACATAGTGATGTAGTAACTCTCTCCTGCCATTGTCATTAAGTCGACATATGTCTGTTTTCCCTCAGGTCCTCGAAGACAACGACTACGGCCGGGCCGTCGACTGGTGGGGTCTGGGTGTAGTGATGTATGAGATGATGTGTGGCCGTCTGCCTTTCTACAACCAGGACCACGAGCGTTTGTTTGAGCTCATCCTCATGGAGGAGATCCGCTTCCCCAGGAACCTGTCTCCTGAGGCCAAGTCCCTGCTGGCTGGCCTGCTCAAGAAGGATCCTAAACAGAGGTGTTTGACCACACTCATCCTCTGTGTCCATCGCTTTTGGAAATACCTGCTTGATTTCTTACATGATCTTGTTTGTACTCACAGGTTAGGCGGAGGGCCCAACGATGCCAAAGACGTAATGACTCACAAATTTTTCATCTCCATCAACTGGCAGGATGTGGTGCAGAGGAAGGTACGACATTAACGACTGAGCAGTTGTGCAAAGAAATCCACTAATTTCTTATAATTTATTTCTGCATCAATTTGTTACTTTATTACAAAAAGTTGTGTTTTTAACACTGGTAAACCTGTTAAAAAGACAGCATCACCACTACTACTATCTCTATTTACCTTGTTGTTGGTCCAGGTAAATACCTGACCTGACTACTGCAGAGTCATTTGACCTGGGTGTGAATGACGACTATACTTTCTCACTCTCTCACACAATGTATACTTTAAAATTAGCATTTGCATGTGTGCATCAGTGTCTAAACAAACAGCAGTAGTGCAAAGTTTCAAAGAGAAAACTAGAATGGATTTCAGTAGAGAGCACGTGTTTGCCAAGGCGAAATAATACAATGTCTTATTTCACATGCCTTAACTAGGTGTGCAGATAAATTTAATGTGTACCTCCCTGGCTCATGCTCCAACTTTTTACCAAGTTTGATGAGCAGTGAGTCTTAACCACAGTGGAAAATATGCACTAAACTGTAGGGGGAGCTCTGTGGAGGAAAAATGTGACCAAAACGGTGAAAAATTGACGGACTTGCATAGTTCACCTTTAACATTGACAGCACAGTGAACCTCTTGGGTCTTTAGAAACTTCGCTCTAAGGCCCATTTAATCATGGGTTTTTGTTTTGGTACTCCTTCCTGCCTTGAATCAAGTATTTTCCCCATTTGGACCAATCTTTTCTTTCTCCCTCAGCTCACACCTCTCTTCAGACCACAAGTGACATCAGAGACAGACACCCGGTACTTTGATGAAGAGTTCACAGCACAGACCATCACTCTCACTCCACCAGACAAGTGTAAGTGTCCTCTGACTGTGATCCGCTCCGCCACCATCCACACTCAGGTTTTCTGATCTCATGGCTTGATTGTGAACGCTGACGTCTGCTGTCTTGTTCTTACAGATAACAGTCTGGACTGTGAGGATTCTGGCCAGCAAGCACATTTCCCCCAGTTCTCCTACTCCGCTAGCATAAGAGAGTGATAGCATCTCATACACACACACACACTCACATACACACATACACACACACACATACACATACACACAAAGAAAAAAACGCAAGCATATACAAAAAAAAAAAAACACACATGGACGAGAACCTCCATCTATAATGAGGTTTTGGTCCCGGCAGGATCCAAGTGCCTCAGCTGGTGGCCATATTTCTCTATAGACATCCCCTCCATCCACACTACAGACAGAGCCCAGCCTCACTGGCTGTACTGTATCAGACTGGACTTCAGTACCTCACATAGTCAGCACAAGTCAACAACGCAATCAGGACTGTCTGTAGCACCTTCAGATGGCCTATAAACAGCTGCTGCTGCTTTTTTCAGACTGTACACCACCAGTCATTTTTAACGTTGTCCTTTTTATGGTCTTATGAGAAGCCATACAGCTCTTACATTATGTTTCAAAGTGCTCTTCTTCAGAACTAGCTGTTACCACTGGTTATAAGACGTATACGAGGGAGGAAGAAAATCGCGTGGCAGTTTGTTGGTTGTTGTTCTGTCAGGTGTGTGTGGATTTTTTTTGTGTGTGTTTGTTTCTTTTGTTTTCTTTTTTGAGAAAATGTGGGCATCAAATCTAAACTGTGTTTTTTTTTTTGTTTTTTTGTTTTTTTTATACAATACTTACCCACCGTGCATCAGGAACAACAGATGAATTGAGAACACATGATGATCAAAGTGTCTTCATGGAGAAAAGCTTTAACAAAGCGAAACATGAGCGTCGCAGTGAGAGGCTCTCCTTTTTAAACTGTATGCAATGAAAACAAATCATGTGTTTATGACTTTGCTCTCAGACTGTGATCTTTGTTATAACAGATCTGTCAAGTGTGACACAGCAATTACTGGGAATTGGGAATACCTTAATGCGCAAG
Organism: Selene dorsalis; assembly: GCA_900303245.1. Classification (NCBI taxonomy): domain Eukaryota; kingdom Metazoa; phylum Chordata; class Actinopteri; order Carangiformes; family Carangidae; genus Selene; species Selene dorsalis. The sequence goes on from OMNW01014548.1 coordinate 11,328, forward strand.
GTGTATATGTTATTTAAACAATGTTTCTTTTTTTCTTAATTCAACCACATTTTTGATCTTCTCGATCAACTGAATACACACCAGCCATGTGATTTAAGAGACTCAATAAGCACTTAATGTTTTAAAGCAGACCTCATTTTGTTCTTCAGTTGGCCCATGTTCATAATGTAGCTGAAAGCTTCCTGGATTGGTGTCAGTGCTTGTTATTGTTGCTCTTATTATATATATATATAACAAATATCAAAGACTGTCGGATACCAAACGTTGTCATCAAATGTCTGGTCAGATTCATAATCCTGTTGACCTCTTTTTTTTTCTTTTTTTTTTTTTTGACCAGATAGTTTTCAACATTTGGCCAGTTTTAGATGATTTCATATAATTTCTACATTTTTGTATAGCTTCCACTCTTTCAACAGCATCATTTAGTATTTGAGAACTTTCTTTTGTCTTTATTTTATTTTATTTTTTTGTTGAAAAATATTCAAATGTACAAAATTCAAAGTAAAGTATTGCCATATCAAAGGCTTATCATTTTGGTATCTGTACCAAAGCACACAGGTGTTTTATCGGCACTACTGTTTAAAAATTTTCCAAGTATAACCAGCCCGAGCGCCAAACGAATTTCATAGCACTTTTGGAGAACGTGTTAATAGTAGGAATGTCATACTTTTCTTGGCATTCAAAACTAATACCCTCATACCTATGTTATAGCCTGTCCTTTGTAGCCTTTCTATGAAAGCCATCCTTCCTCAGATAATAACTGCCCTTGCTAAACTTAACCTGCTGGAGATTTTTATAGGTTTGAGACTGTTGCTGACAGCTCATACATTATAATATTCTCCTGGCCACTATCTGTCATCTCTCTGTAAATATTACTATTCTTCCAATGTTCCAGTGCATCCAAACTGCTGCTGCTGCTTTTCAGACTTGAGCATACCACTAGATTTGATTGACAGCAAAAAACAAAAAAAAAATCATCCAGCGAGCTGTGCATATCATGAACATGGTCCATTGTGAGATTTTGTGTTTGAGTGCAATGTGGACTTGCGAGACTGTCTTTTTTTTCTCTCTCTCTCTCTCTTCCCATCTTTTATTAACAATATTAAATGGTAACCAGTAGGGGTACACCATTGAGATTTGCAATACTGGGTGTTATACTGTACATGCAAATGCACCCAACGGTGTGTTGGTGCTACACTGTTGTGTCACTTGTAATTAAGAGCCGGTGCAGAAATCCTGCTCAACTTCCCATTGCTCACAGAGCCTTCTACCACATATGCTGTTTTGAAATAATTTCCGTTATTTTTGTCTTGTTTATCTTGTAGTTTTACTTCTCGACTTGCTGTTTTCCGTCATCCTTCCCTCCCCCCTGAACCTGGTCTCAAATTAAGGAAAATTCATAATGGTTGAAAGAAATGTATGTTTTTCAGTTACATTATTCTATTAAAACAGTTCATTTCTACTTGTCTATGAATGTAATTCTGAGAGACAATGATTCAATACACCTTTTTAACTGTCTTAATACACCGTGGTGTGGCACTTCTTTTCTTTTCATGCTGTGTAACATGCTGAAGCTCTGTTGCTCCACTAGCACTTGTTGGGATAAAGCACTTGCTCTGAGTCGAGAACAGTTTTGTAAATCCAGCCTTCAGGTCGCCCATCTTGACACCTTTAATTTATCTGTATCCTAACAGCACGAGGCAGATGTTACCAGATGTTAGCTGCAGCCAGAGATGACAAAAAGCAGAGCTGGTGAGCTGTGAATAAGTGTAATAACAGCCCTGCCACATTGATGAAAATATGCATGGTTTGTCTTTAACTTGCCCGTTTTGCTGCTTCCTACACTTCAAGGACTCAATGTTAATTTGTTGCATAATGTGATGTAATGTGATATGTACTGGAGTCATGAAGCAGATCACACCCAAGGTAAGAGAGAAACACATTATTTTCAGCCCTATCACAGGCCATATGGAGCTCTCAGTGTAAAACTACACACACACACACAGACACACACACACTAGAGTCCCAGTGCATAATACAACCAAAGGCATGTGAATAACTAATGTCCACACAGAGCAGGCTCCACTCCACCGTTGTGATATTCAGAGGATGTGTGAATTACACTGTTACGTAACCAGGTAACCCTGTGCGTCCTGTTTGTTGGAGACGGTGGAGCAGCCGTGTGTTCCGCTAAACACACACACACACACACACACATACGCACGCACAACGCTGCCCCAGCAGAGAACATGTGCTGCCGGGGAGCGACCACGCCTCCACCCGACGTCTCACATGCTGCCGCACACATCCACTGTCTCCTAACGATGCGTTCAGGTCTCATGAGAGAACAAAGGAAGTCTTGGGACGAGTTTTTTTTAGAGGCATTCTGCTACACTGCATGTTACAGGATATCATCAAACATGTTTAAAAAGAAGATCACTATATTAATAATACATGAAAAAAAAATCTTGATTGTGTTCATTTTTTTGCACAGTTGGGTATTTGCCCTATGCCTACACATTATATGTCTATGTAACAGTGCACGTGTAATTATCTTGTGAATCATGATGAATACATTTTTTTTTTAGCATTTGTTTCAGTAAGATACCCATTTTCCCGATGTCCCTTAATGCAGCTTTATGTAACAGGCCCTCCCAGGTGTGTGGGCTCTGCTATTCAGCAGAAACGTGGTGTAACTGGCAGAGCACACACACACATGCTGATAAACCAATACACGGCTTTAAACAGTTGTCATCAATCTAACCACTTCTAACTGAACTCCCAAATATCACACATATATTTACATATAAGTATGACGTTTGAAAGAGGTCAAAGGTGAGTTGACTTCTGCTCCTCCACATCATTTTCTGCGTGAGTTGTGACACCACCACCACCGTCATCTCATCGATCACAGTACGCAGCCGGAGACCTCGCGGGTCACCGTGTTGAGTTAAATGCCCCTCACCGATGCTACCTTTATGTACTCCTCGTAAACTCCCGCTTTGCACCTCAATATGAACCCGGTAAGATAAAAAAACTTTACCGCGTGGTGGTTTCTATACTATATCATATCACTGTATCACATTAATGTCAGAACGAGAGTGTGTGTGACCTTTTGCACATATCATGTCATCGCTGTTTTCGTGTGTGTGTGTGTGTGTCTTCAGGCCGCTGCCAACTTGATTTGGAGTGTGTTTTGTGCTCCCTCGAGCACACAAAAGTTAACAGCCGTTTTCTTTACGTGTAAATTTACAAAGTTGTTGTCACTGGACTGTCGCTTTGTCGCTTTCTCAGACGACCACGCATCCTGTAGCTTTAATATTTACGGCAGCAGTTGAAAAACATCATACTAGCACCGAATGCAACGCTCACGCGGACCGTCAGACGTCGCCACTTATACACGTGTCTCGGCACGAGATTGGCCAAACCGCGCATGTTACGTCACCGTCGAGCTGCCCACAGCGCACCGACACGCTCATTAATATTAAGACGCAAGGGGGCGTGGCTACGCAAATGATCATCATGGATGCTTTCAGTACATGATCAGACTGACTTGTTTCCAGGACCAGGACAGCCCGGCGGACGGACGGACGGACGGACGGACGGCGGCTTTGCCATGTTTCAGTTTATCAGTTTGTAAAGGCGGAGGTGAGGGAAGGTGTCGCCTGCTGCTCTGGTATGGAGATGTTATGTTTTCCTGCGGGCAAAAGTGAACCGTTTCCTGTCATATCGTGGATAAAACACTGACAGGTGAGTGAACTGTTTCAAAGTATTAAAACATTTTTGGTCCCGGTGAGTTAATGGCGTCTGTTACATGTCCTGGTCAGCTGCTGCTGTTGTGTTGTCGTGTTATATAACAGGCTCTAGATGTTTGTATGTTTATTGTGAACGTTGGCAGTGCATGGATTTACAGCAGACTTATGTGTGTGTGTATGTGTGTGTGTGTGTTTGTGTTTTTCACTGGGCAGTGGCAGCAGTGTATTACATAACAGTGGTGGGGGTGGGACTGTACAGTCTGCCAGGGAGCGTTTTATCAGAGACAAGTTCCTCCTGCTGCCTCATCCACATGTGCATGTTGTCATGTTTATACAAGAGGCAAAACTCCACTGTGGGATATATCATCAGGCTTGTGTGTGTCTATGTGTGTGTATGCATCTTATTAAAATGGATTTAAAGCATTTAACACATTTCCATACCAAGTGCTACCCAGAGTTCTTAGCAACACTGTGAAAGTTTTATAATATCTATATTATAATGTCAAATACTTATATAGGCGTATTTGCTGAATACATTTTAGGATTCTCTATAGTTGTTATTTATATAGTGTTATTTATTTGTGTGTTGTGCTTCCTAAGCCTTGTGACCCTGTGTGAGATACTGACTTGATTCTTGTCCTGTAAACTCTTTGTTTGGCCACATGTGAACTGACTGAACTGATAGTTGATGTCTAAGAGGCAATATGGCAACACACTGTGAGTTCTGTCAGATAAGAATCGCTGCACATTTGCAGCAATTTTGCACAGGAAGTGGCTCCGAGAATATCTGATCATGAATCACATAAATGTCCTCAGTGTTTTGTTTTGTTTTTTTTGAAAACTGTGATATTTATAGGAGAAGTAGGCTGATCCTCCCCTGTCGTTTATCATCATCTACTAGCTAATAAAATTCCTATTTATTTATGATGCTGCATACCACTCTCCATTCCTCCGACGTCTGTAGACTTAAATGCTGCTGCCAGTGTGATTGAATGTGTAGCAGATATGATAACTACACAAAAATCTACATGTCTTTGACATCCAGTCCTGGAGTAAACATTTGATTGTTTGCTTTTGTGTATTCACAGATCTTGAATGCCAAAGGAACAGGGGCATTATGGGGAGCGAGCTGCCCATAGCAAGAATGCCAAGGATAAGAGTAATAGTGCCACTCTGCGGGCGTCCCAGAGTGGCGCCCACATGCAGCCACCCAGAGTGGGTAACAGGAGCAACCACATGCTGCGCTGTGACTCGGAGAAGGACTCAGAAAAAGACTCCGGGTACTCAGGTGAACAAACGAACCTAACCCCTACACTACTGTACATATTTATGTAAATTAGACATGTCTGCACAAAACAGTTTTCCTGCTTTCATCATGGAATCAGTTTGGTGTTGGTAGGTTTTGGGAAGAGGGACTTTAGTAAGGATAGTAACCAAGGCCTTTCTGTGACCATGGCCGCTGTGGTCTTGGGAACCATAGATATTGTGTCTGTCCCCGTCAGAGTCCTAACAATGGCAGGACGCTGACGGTGTCCTAGCATCTTGTGAAAGATAAGGCTTGAGGTTCTTCCCCAGAGATCTCATTGACTTTGGCAAGGGTCTGAGTACTTTCTGACTGTAGTAATGTATGTCTTTTGTCTCCTCTCTCAGAGGCTGGCTCAGACTCTGTGCACACTGATGTGGATGACAAGCGTAGCAGCGTGAGCGAACCTCACAGGGAAAGCAGCAGAAGTTTGAACAACAACAACAACAGTGTGAATGCCCCAGGCCACAACATGGCTCCTTACGAGGAGCTCACCCCCATTTACGTCATCAAAAACCTGGTAGTCAAGGTCAGATATTCAGTTATACATTCAACTTTGTTAGGTAATTAACACGTGACTTTTTCAATTGATTGATCACAATCTTTTTAATCCTTTTGAAAAACTAAATTTACCATTGGGTGCGAACACAAACAGTATCATATACTGTAGTGTATACAAAGAGTATATAGTTTAGGGCTGCAACTAACTGTTATTTGTTATATAAGGAATATTTCGTAATTGAATTAATTTTAGTTGTCATTGATTCTTCGGTCTGGTAAATGTCAGAAAAAGTGTCAATGCAGTTTGTGAAAGTCCAAAGTGATGTCCATAAGTGTCCTGTTTGGTCTGATTAACAGTCCAAAATGTGAAGATATTCACTTTACTGTAATGTAAAGCCAGCAAAATTTCACACTGAAGTCGCTGGAATAAGGGAATGTTTGACATTTCTTTTTGAAAGGTAGATTACAGAGCTTTTTTATTAAAACCAGCTGTCTGTTGCTGATGGAAACCAAAAAATGAGCTGAAAGACACAAAAAAAAACAAACGGAAGAACTGGACAATGGGTGATTATTCTGTTTGCCTTTGTCATTAACAGGTACACCTTCCACACTTCTCAGTCATTTGATCTATATATAACATGACTGCTTTAAGATATTTTGAGACTGAGTCTCCAAAACATTTGGAAAATATACCAATAGAATAATGGCATTTAGTCAAAGGGTCTGCCAAATCAAAGTAATTTATTAAAGAGATAATGGAAATTAAAATTTATCTCAGGAAATTTTGCTCCAAGTTGAACCAGGTTATGAATAAAATCCAAACATGGCTGTATACAGTGGATAAACAGTCTTATAAAAAGGTAATATTTGCGGTAACTAGAAAATAGAAAAAGAAACACTTCCTGTAGCATCAGGAAATGTTTCTTTTTCCATTTATCTGTTATAATAATTCAGGTTCTGTGGCCTCAGTTATGTTGTGTCCTGTTGCTTATGTCTTTTTGACTTTAACCTCCTCCATATCTTCTTCTCTCTCCTTTACTCTGGTCGCTGTTTGATGCTCACATATAACCCTGCTCACAACCTCCTTGTGGTACAGTCTAGACCAGAACAGCTCCTCCATGGGCCCCTGGCATGGGGCGGGGATTGGCACACCCTTACCGGTGCCAAAGCACCCACCCAGCTCTTGCTGATCCAACAGCCAGCAATGCCTGCTCCCTCCTCTGCCCCATCTCCTTCATCCAGTCAGGCTGCACGCCCAGGTCATGTTAAGACAGGAGGCAGCCGCAGCAGCCAGAGCCACAGCAAGAACTCATACCTGCCCATCCTGAATTCTTACCCTCGCATCGCCCCCCATCCCAGGAAGGATACACATGTGGGCAAGACTACCACATGGGTGGAGGGGGTTAAAGAGAGAAGCAGTGAAGGCCAGAGCCAGAGCAAAAGAGTGTGCACTGAGGAAGAGAAGAGGGAGGCCGTATCTACCACCACCCACCTCCTGAAGCCACAGCAACATCAAAAAGAGGGAAGAGTCCACTCCTCTTCTCAGTATAAAAGCAGAGGAGGCCACGGCTCCTTTCCCAGCTTATCTCACTGTCCCGTGCCCGGCCACGTGTCCTCCACCACTCAACATAAGTCCCGCCACTGCCAACAGAGCTCGGGGTCCAAAAGCATTGGCTCGCCCTCTGTCTCCAGCTCCCAGACACCCTCTCCGCCTTCTTCCACTGACTCCTCTTCATCTTCCTCTCCTCCATCTTCATCTCCCTCTTCCTCCACGGCTCACAGCCCGTATCGCCCGGCTCCAGACAGCTCGTCCACTCAGCAGCGCCGTTTCTTCAACACGGCTGAGATCCTGAACCAGTCGGGCCTTTTGGCCATCACACTACGCACCAAGGAGCTGCTGAAGCAGAACGCCGCCACAGAGAGAGAAATCGCTCAGCTTCGTCAGCACACCCACCTCCTGTGCCAGGTAGCCCAGGCCAACCAGAGCAGGTGTAATGATGGCTCAGAGAGCATTGAAAAACTCTTCCAAGCCATGACCGAGTCGGCCTCGTACCCCAACTTAGACTTAAATCAACTGAAAACTCTCATCAGCAGCCCTGAACCGAGCAAAAGCAGAACTGAGGAAGACAACAAGAAAGATAACAACATAAGAACCACTAAGACTCATGGCACAATACAGTTGGTGTCTTTACAAACTATAGATGATGGAACATCACCACCCTCGCCGCTGTTTGCCCCCTCACCAGACACAGAAGAAACACACCATGGTGATCCTCTGGACACCCTGTCCAGCTCTCTCTCTGTTTCTTTCCCGCCTTTTAATGAGCAGGGACGCAGACAGGAAGCCACAGACAAGGACTTCAGTGATCTCACCATGTTGCCAGAGAGCTCAGCACACAATGACTATTTCTTCTAGCTTCCTTTGGAAGAGGACATGGCTCTGTAATGACTGGCAGGGAAACATGGACCTAGCAATACAGGAGAGCATGGCTTTTTCAATTATTTATCATGTCTGTAAAAAAAAAAAATATAACTTGTTGAAAGTTGAGAATGATGGTTTTATTTGATTTCCACATGATTTAAAGTTGAGTATGATTGATAAGTTCTTCACTGATGCCAGGCGCCCATTTTTCAAACATGCTTTTGACTGTCATTCAGGTGGTGACATATGCAGTCAGTGATGGATGTCCTACGTACCAGTCACCAGAACAAAGACAACTAAAAAATGTCTCCAGGAGAAAAGAGTCCTGAATTGCTGTAATCATCACTCAGGTCAGCTGTGAAGACTTCCTGCATTTATAAACTGATCGCAGTCAACTGATTTACAGAAGGACGTATCACTTCACGCAGGAGCTGACAAAATCTCAGCAATTAATAGGCTGCTTTACGATTTCTTTGGCTCGGTTTTTACAAAATGCAAATATCCAGACATTCTGAATTCATCCCTTTAAATACAAAATAGTGTTTTAAGTTTTGCAGACTTAAAATATTGTAGGGCATATGTGGTAGTAGTGGTAGAGATAACGGTGTAAAAGGTGGCAGTCTCGAGTCTTCTTCACTAGATGGGATCTACTTTACACCAGCCATTTCCATGCATCCATATTCTAAGTGCACAGACAGTGTGTTGTCCAATGGACCTCCAGCTGTGGATATTTATGATCTGGTTGTAAACCATGTACCATCACAGATATTTTTTTTTCACACTGCAGATGATGATCTAGCACATGCACATCAAACTAATCATCTATACATGCCCATTATCACTTTGGACATCCAATCTGATATTTCTGCTGAGTTGTTGTATGGCAATGCAATTTCTGCATTATTTACATTTTTTTTCCTCAGTCATTTTTGAAAGTGTGTGTGTGTGTGCGTGTGTGTGTGCGTGCGTGTGTGTGTGAATGTGTTCACACATCTGTGCTGTATTAGCTTGTAAACATAGATTTGCTTAATTTTAATAATAGATTTAATGAATTATCTTTAGATGTGGGACACTGATCTTTATAACTGTCTAATGAATCTTAATCAGGTGTATGGGCTCCTCAGATGTTCTCAGACAAAACCTTTAACAATAAATCTGCTCTCATTCATAAACACATCTATGGAGATTGTGTCTTTAATCCTATGTTTGTTAACTTTGCTGAGACTTTTTCATTTTCTACTTGTGAGTTGGATGCATTACCAAGTTAACTAATGTAATATCCTCTTGAGAGGTATAAGTGCACAGTTCTTACACGCCCTACCTCTCCCATACTATATTCCCAGACAAGGCTATGCCATATTTCTATACTAATAAATTCTACCAGATTCATCTAAATATGATGTCATGTCTTCTCACATGTTGAGGGTCTTCCTTGTCTTTTTTAATAAGGATAGTTCATAATCTTTGTCCATAGGCACCTCACGCTTTCTCTAAAATTAAATTCTCAACAGGAGGCCCGACCGTAACCTTGCTTACTGTCGTTACTGCAGACTGAAGTGGAGCAGCTACACTAAACTAGAGAGTAAATGACCGTGTCTTCTGTGTAGACACTTACTGAGAATATTTAAAATAATGTGTAAGCATACATGCTTTAAAAGTAACCAGTGTAAATCAACTGCGTAAGGGTGAATATGAAAGAGGTGCAAAGCTGAGATTGAATTAACGGTGCTTTTATTGACAGTCTATGGGACGAGCGAGGTATTTTTTGTGTCATTTTTAGTGTGTTTGGTTTATTTTGTTTCATGTGTCATTGTTCATATAGAGGTAAAGTCAAGATGTGACAGCTCATCACCAGCTCATCGCCAGTTTACATATTATCCCAGTAGGTGGCAGTGTTGTCCAGTATTTATAAAGCTATCTTAAAAAAAGGAAAGACAAACTTATTAATGATCAGCTATTTCCACCATGTGCCCTCATGTGCCTATTGCAGACTTCCACCTCTCTCCATTTTGTTTTATTCATAACACGCTCTAAGTAAAATGCCGTATTTCAGGTTTTCTGCGTTTTTTGTTTTATACTATGCTGTGAGAATTTTCACCCTGGACTGCGATGCTCGTTGCAGTCGTTGACTCATTGATTTGACATGCTCATGTTTACTGTGGAAGACAGATGGAATCAAAGTACTTCATAGTTTGGTGTCCGCATTAATGTCTTATTTTTCCACATCTTCTGATGACAGAAATTGCTGGCGTGGCTTCTGTTTTTTTTTTTTACTTCCTATTTTTCACTTGATTTGGCTTAGTTAAAATAAATCTGGTCCTCAACTGATGTTTAAGAAACAGCTCTGCTTGCAAACATCAGACGAAAAATTTCCAGTGATTCAGAAATCAGTTGAGTGCCTTCATCCTCCATCACCTGCGTCATTGGAGCAGATCTGACTCAGTGGCACCATTCGAAGCAGAATGATGAGCTTTCAGAAACAGCCTGAAGCCATTAGATGTGAATTGTGATCAGTTTTGTCAGTAATGCTGTTTGACCAAACCTGGCAAACTAACTACTTAACATGTAGTGAACAGGGCAGGATATAAACAACTGTGATGGTCGGGTAGAGCAGCATGCAAAAAATCCCATCTAAATGAAGTTACTAAATTAAGTCAATAATGTGTACCATAAAGTTGTATCAAGGTTAACAGCTAGCATGTCAAGGGAATAAATACACTGACAGATAAAGGTTGTTATAATATGGATAATTTTATTTTGTACAAAAGTTTGTAGAAAGAACTAAATGATTTAACACGTGCTTATTTTGTGTGTGTAATGTACTTCCACCAATTGATGGATTTTTATCCACAGAAAACAAAACAACAAAAATAAACAGCAATCAACTTCTTAAATGTTAAAGATTTTCTCTATTTAAATGAGGATGGACTTTGATACATTCTGATAATATTTTGAAGCACTCACTCATGTGGTTCAGCTATATAGTTCAACCTTTGTTTGCTTATCAAAAAACAATAATGAAAAAAATCTATGCAAGTTAAAATAAAACAAGTAAAGCATTTATGAGACAGGCAAAACTCACACATTTCACATTTCACTCACACAAGCATTAAAGATCGTTTTAAAAAGAATCCAAATAATAGTTTGGTATCCTGGCACAACGGAGCTCTGCTGAAACTGATACATCCTTAATAAAAATGTTCAGGTGCTATTTTTGTAAAATACCCATTTAAGAAAACATATGCCAGAAACATTCTCATAGATCATTACAAAGACATAGCTTTTCTCTCATATCTTCTTTGGGCTCACTTGCTTGCAGCAGGCACAACAAGGGCGGCAACAATGCCGGCAATAATGCAACAACTGACAGAGGAGCCCACTGGAAGTCTCTGGATCAGTTTGAATTTCCTCTGACTTCATCTGCTCTTGATGAATTTGTACTTCTTCAGCCCCTGTGGCTATATCTTTCTGGAATGTCTGATTACCCTTGTCACTAGTTGTCGTCCTAAAAAGACTATCTTTGCTACGAACTTTCTCAATCTCTTTGAGCATCTGAACCTTAATTTGTTGCAGCTCTGCATATTTTTCATCAATTCTTTTGTTGTCCCTTTCCAGTTCACTTTTATTTATGTGTTTGCTAAGTCCGTCCTCCAGCTCTGTCTCTTCCAGTGGTGCTTTTTCTATTTGTGGCCATGATTTCTTCACAAACTGACTGATTACTTTTAGTCTTTTCTCCAGATTATCTCTCATTATATGACCCCTGAACTTCATCTGATCAATTTCCTTACGTTCCATTTGAGTGTCCTTCCACATCTTTCTCAAATAATCTCGTTTTGATGCTTTCTCATCTGTAAAATCATCTTGCTCTGCCACCAACTCAGATACTGCTGGAAACTTCTGGTCCTGTTGGTTTTCAAGCTCTGCTTCTGCTATGACCAGGCTACCCCTCTGGGTTGTCGAGGATTCATCTTCCCTTTCAAGATTATCATGAATTTGTTTTGATTCCAAATAGTCAAAGTCTTCAGTCTGGGTTGTGATGTCTGACTGTGGAGTAAATGTCTCACATTCAAATTCTTTGAATTTAGTCAAATCCTGCTTCTCAACATCATGCTCTAATGATTCATCCTTTGTAACCTCAGTTTGTACCGATTTGTCAAAGGTCATTGTCACTGTGTGCTTCTTTGTGCCTTGTATTAGATCATAATAATCCTTGATTATATTTTTCTGTTTATCAAGCTCAACATATTTGTCTTCCAGTATTGAATTCAACTGAAGTATGGCTCTATTTTGGTGCTCTAATCCGTCCATATTCTTTCTGTAGTCTTCATGTGTCCGTTGAGTCAACTGTTCAAATTTGTCTCTCAGAATACCTATGGAGTTCATCACACTGGTTAGCCAGTCATCTCTGATTATTACTTCAGACCGTTCTCCTTTCACTTCACTCTTTTCATTGGAAATGATGTCAGTCGCACTTTCAGTAGTTTCTCTTGACTCATTGACTCTATCCAGTTCTTCTCTTTCTTCCTTCAGCTGTTCCTTAATTTTATCAAGATGGAGTTTCTCACTTGTAAACTTTTGCTTCCATGAATTTTCAACAGCCTCTTTCTGGATGATCATGTCTGACACTATACTTATCAGACGTTCCTTTTGTCTCTCCAACCGATCACTGTAAAAAGCCATGTTTTCTTTCTGTCGATCAAGTTCTGTCAGTCTTTCTTCCAATGAAGTGTACATTGTTAGCATATCTTCACTGTTTTGTTGTACAGTCTCTGTTTGGTCTTTGATTTTGTCTCTCATCCTTTCATTCAGTTGTTGAATTTTTACTCTCACAGTTTCTATGAAGTTCATTTTATCCATGACTTGATGTTCTCTCATTACCAGCTCAGACCTCTCCCTTTCCAGTTTGTCCTTTTCACTCAAAAGCAAGTCTTTCTCTCTGTCAATTTGAGTCTTTATCTGATTGACATGTTCTCTCTCTCCATCATTATAGTTCATGGCCATTTCAACTTCTTCCTTCATTTTATTGAGATTCTCCCTCAAAAGTTCCAGTTCTTGTTTTTCTATCACCACACTCTTCTCTCTGTTTTCCAGTTCTTGCATTGGTCTTCTGATGGTTTCATCCTGGAGTTCTTCTTCTTGTTGTTTTAGAGTGATCTTGCTGATGACATTCTCAAGGTTGTTTCTGTCTCTGTGTACCTGAAGGGTCAGATCTTTAATCTTGATCTTCTCTCTGTTTATCTCATCCAACAGACTGTCTGCATGTTCTTTCTTCTCTTGTAGCTCAGTCTTTGTGACTTCCAGCTTTTCTTTTTGCTCTTTGATGTCTTGTTTCTCTTGTTCTAACATGTCAACTTGTTTCAGGAAGTCAGACCTCATCAGATCCAACTCCTGTCTTTGTTTGTTCATGGTCTCATTGACTTTGTCTAGACCTAGACCTCTTACCAGCTCAGACCTCTCCCTTTCCAGTTTGTCCTTTTCACTTGAGAGCAAGTCTTTCTCTCTGTCAATTTCAGTCTTTATCTGATTGACATGTTCTCTCTCTCTAATGATGTTGTGCATGGCAACTTCAGCTTCTTCCTTCATTTTGTTGTGATTCTCCCTCAGAAGTTCCACTTCTTTTCTTTCCATCACCACACTCCTCTCTCTACTTTCCAGTTCTTGTATTAATCTTCTGACGGTGTCATCCTGGAGTTCTTGTTCTTGCTCCTTTAGAGTAATCTTGTTAACAGCATTCTCAAGGTTATTTCTCTCTCTCTGTACCTGAAGGGTCAGATCTCTAATTGTGACCTTCTCTCTGTTTATCTCATCCAACAGACTGTCTGAATGTTCTTTCTTCTCCTGTAGCTCAGTCTTTGTGACTTCCAGCTTTTCTATTTGCTCTTTTATATTTTGTTTCTTTTCTTCTAACAAGTCAACTTGTTTCAGGAAGTCAGACCTCATTACATTAAGGTCATTTCTCTCTTTGTTCATCATCTTACTAACTCTGTGCAGATCCTCCATGTCAGTATTCAGCTTGGCCCTCTGTTTTGCAAGGTTTTGTTTCTCAATTTCAAGGTTCTGCTTCACTTGATTGTCCATAGCTTCTGGCCTTTTTACCATCTCTGATAGTATACCCATCAGATTATTTTTCTCAGTTTGTATGAGCTTGGTATACGATGGGATCTGGGATATCACCTCCTCAACCTCTTCAAGTTTTTGATCCAATATAGAGCATAATTTCTGCAGATCATCATGGCTTTGCTCTGATTTCTCTATTTTATTTTGGATTTTTCCCAATGTCTTTTCATTCAGCACTTTGAGTTTACCTCTGAGAGTTTCTAGGAACAGAGTTTTACTCATGAGCTGATATTCCCTCTTTTTTATCTCAGACAGATCGGTTATCATTTTGTCTTTCTCATTCTCAAGTTGTTCTCTGTCCATGTCAAGACTGATCTTCATCTGACTGACATGTTCTCTCTCTCCATTGATGTTGTTCATGGCAGCTTCAACTTCTTCCTTCATCTTGTTGAGATTCTCCCTCAAAAGTTCCACTTCTTTTCTTTCCATCACCACATCCTTCTCTCTGCTTTCCAGTTCTTGTTTTAGTCTTCTGATGGTGTCATCCTGGAGTTCTTGTTCTTGTTGCTTTAAAATAATCTTGTTAACAGCATTCTCAACCTTGTTCCTCTCTCTTTGCACCTGAAGGGTCAGATCTCTAATCGTGACCTTCTCAATGTTTACCTCATCCAACAAACTGTCTGCATGTGCTTTCTTTTCTTGTATCTCAGTCTTTGTGACTTCCAACTTTTCTTTTTGTTCTTTGATATATTGATTCTCTTGTTCTAACAGGTCAGCTTGTTTCAGGATGTTGGCCCTCATAATATTCAACTCCTGTCTCTCTCTGTTCATCATCTCATTGGCTCTATCTATATCTGATCTTTCTTCCTTGAGTTCTGTTTTCAGCTTGTCAAGATATAGTTTCTCAGCTGTTAACTTTTGCTTCCACAGGTTTTCAATCTCAACTTTCTGGATGACTATGTCTGAAACTTTACTCATCAGACCTTCCATTTCTCTCTCCAACATCTCAGAGTTACAAGCCATGTTTTCTTTCAGTCCATCAAGGTCTTTGAGCCTTTCTTCCAGTGAAGTGTACATTATTCGCACATCTTCAATGTTTTGTTGTAAACTTTCCATTTTGCCTTTCATGTTGTCTCTCATTCCTTCATTCAGATGTTTAATTTTTACTCTCAGATTTTCAATGACTTCCATCTTAGCCATGACTTCATGATCTTTTGTTATCAGCTCAGACCTCTCAGTTTCTAATATGTCCTTTTCATTCAAAAGCATTTCCTTTTCTCTTACAATGTCAGTCATCATCTGACGGACACATTCTCTCTCTCCATTGATGTTGTTCATAGCGGCTTCAACTTCCTCCTTCATCTTGTTTAGATTCTCCCTCATAAGTTCCAGTTCTTGTCTTTCTGTCAGTATGCTCTTCTCTCTGCTTTCCAGTTCTTGTTTGAGTCTGCTGATGGTATCATCCTGGAGTTCTTGATCTTGTTGCTTCTTTCTGTTTATCTCATCCAACAGACTGTCTGCATGATCTTTCTTCTCTTGTAGCTCAGTCTTTGTGATTTCCAGCTTTTCTTTTTGTTCTTTGATATCTTGTTTCTCTTGTTCCAACATGTCAACTTGTTTCAGGAAGTCAGACCTCATCAGATCCAACTCC
>OMNW01014550.1:0-15608 GCA_900303245.1 Selene dorsalis
CGTAGGGGTCAAAGGTCACAGTGAGGATTATGTTGGATAAAGGGATGTAGAGATAAAATTGCCAGTTGATACTGTACCAGCAGGATCTAGACTCACTGACTGCAGAATAACTCGCAGAGGGCAGACAAACAGGTTTTTGTGTTTCAGCGGTCAAGTCAGAATTTTAGATGAAGATCCAGCGAAGCTGCGTCCAAACTAACAAAACTCATTCGTGCTTCCCAAACTGATGCAAATTTTTTTTTATCCGATGCCAACATGAGGTCAGGATTTAACAGTTGGACTATCAGGCAGGTTTCCATTAAATTTCCCTATTTTCCCCTCAGTGAAAATAGTGATCCCTTTAATACATAACATACTATAACATGATGAATAAACTGATAATAACACTGGATCGTCCCAGACGAGCCAGTGCCAACAACATTATGTCGTCAACTACCCCTTCTCCACCGGTTCTTTGTACTGGATCCAGACGAGCATCAGCTCCTTGCTCGATAATACCAGGGGGCTGGGTCAGGTGACCAGCAACACCACTGCAAAGATATACATAGACGTTATCAGTATCTTATTATGTTTGCTCTTCGATGTACAGTTGAAGCTAAGTAGCCAAGGGCTAACGTTCATTTAAGAATAAAAACGTAGTTGCTGTTCGCTGCGGTTACGACGGGCCGCGTTGGGTCCGGGCTTCAACACCTGGGGGTCGGACCGGGGTTATAATTTTTAAGCCCGTTGAGAACTCTATAGTAAGTGTGCAGAGACAGGAGCATGGGGGGGTGGGGGCGTGGCTCTGACTTGGGTCCTTCCCAGTGGAAAAGCAAACTGGTTCCGGTCCTGGTCCTGGTCCTGAAAAGGGGGATAAGTGCTGTCCCATTCCTATCGCAGCATCTGGAGCCTTTCACACTCACAGTCACTTCCAGCTGACGTCAGTTAAGTCGGTGAGGGTTCAGGACCTGAGCGTGTCACAGCCCAGAAGCGTGAGAGCTGGGAACCGTGCTGTGTGCAATGTTGTTGTTAGCATCATAGCATAGTCATTGTGATTATATTAGCAGATGTGTGTATGTTAGAATTATTAGTGTGAACGTATTCGCATTATCACTGTGAACATGTTAGCAATTATCAAAAGACACAAACTGATGAAGGCTAACCGTCGCTATGGCTACTTAAGTTTTAAAACCAACAAAGAAGACGAAGGACTTCTTCTATTAAAAAAAAAAAGCAGAAACAGGATATTATTTAATGTTGAATTTAAGATTACTAATGCCAGGTTAATGAGGAAGTATGTGCGCTACAAGCTGAAGAAATATAATCTCATGCCATCTATTAACCAGAGCGGTTGTTTGTTATTGCAGCCAGGAGCACAGTCTATCATTATAACAGCTGGGTTTAAGCCATAATAGACCTGTTGTGTGTTTCCTGTTTCAACACGCTGAGGGAAAAATATCTGAGAAAAAGAAAAAGTGAACCAGTGAAGTTAAATCTCTGTTGTTATTTCTGCAATTAATCATATGCTGTAATTGTTTTGCTTAGAATGACAAAAGGTAAAACTGTGCAGAAACCAAAGTCTCCAGTTCTGTATCACTTGGCTGCAAACAGCCATCGTCTGGGGCGGCTGACTAATTTAATGTAGGCAGATATGAAAGGCACCACAATATATTGATTTAGTATCGATTCTGTGTGATAAATGAGGGAGATTGATCCTGACTTACAGCAGCACCTGGCTTGCCAAGGGTTTCACTATTGAATTTGAATATTCACAAAAATGCTCCTCATGTGCATCTGTGACTTTTTGAACTTCTTCCTGCTCATTTTGTGTAAACACACACTCTATAGGTAGAAGCATGATTATTACATGGTTTTGTTTCCTTGTTTTCTTTTCAATATCTATTTACAATGTTAAGTCCAACATTTTGCAACATGCACCATTAAATAAGTCACACGAGGTGCATTTGCTCCATATCATGACTTATTTTGGTGTCAGGACAAAACGTATGATATTAGCTCTCTTCAAAGACATTACAGTGTGCATATACATGACTGATTTTTTATCTCTCCGCCTCTCTCTGTGTGTAAAGCGCAGTTTGTCCAGAGGTGATTACTGTGGATTACACTGAGCTGTCTCTAGCTCCTGATGTGCTCTGTGCTTACATGATGTGCCTCCATCCTGAAATGCTGATTATAACTTGAGAGGCTGCATGTGTGAAAAGACTCTCAGCACTGGTTTGTTGGCATGTTTCTTGTTTTGTAAGAGCCCGAAGACGAACAGGTTTTTTTTTTAGGACACATGATACAAGGGGAGTTCCTCAGTTGGGAGTGTGCAACAGTGAACAGGAACACAAAGAGTCTTAAGGCCTTTCTGTCCACACACAACGTTTAACCGCAAACACTCAAACATGCGAAAGGAAAACAGATCAGCTTTGTAAAGAACAAGACTCTATGGCTGCTGAGAAAGCATGAACACCACTTTCACGTCACTTTAGGTGATACTTCACAAAGTTAGTATACAGAAATGAGCAGCAGCAGCACCCGGTTAAGGTGTGAAATATTTTGTCAACTGAACTGATTTGACCTCGAGTGTTTTAGACAGGAGCAGGTGTAGCTACAAGTCAGCGCAGTCGTGTTATTTCTTTTTAAGTGTTACCACGCTGGGTGTTACCTCACATGCTCTGACCTTTGCAGCAGCGCAGGCTGCTAGGCTTTTGATCCTGAACCGTTTCATCTTCATCTAAAGGGGTGGGTCGGGGGGCTACGATGCAGCAGTTCATTTATACACCAGACTGAAGAAATTTGACCCAATCTGATTTATAACATGATTAATTATTCACCCACCATTGATAGAGGTGCTATTGATTTGACCACATACCACATAACTAAGGTGTGTTCTCATAGAGAACTGCTGCCTTTGAATCACAAATGGGAAAAAAAAGTACCAGTATATAATAATCCAGTGTATAGCTTTGTTTTTTTGTTCCGCATTCAAACATAAAAACCCATTTAAATACCTTTTAAGCAGCATCAGAGGAAGGTGTTAACTAGTTTTAGCTCTTTTTTGATTCAAAAAACAACCTGCCACTTAAAGGAGAAGTTCAGTTTTTTACAACCTGGACCTTATTTCTAGCATAAAATACGTTCATTTACTCACCCGAACAACTTTGGTGTAATTTAGAGTCCTTCGGAAGATATTTAGATCCACTCGCGATCTACGTATATCCATATAACGGGAGTTGTTGGGGCAACGATGCAGCGTCTAAATAAGACATTATCTGCTGTGGAACTCCTTCATTTCACCAATATGTTGTTATGAATCACCAGCACTATTCCCCCGTGAGCTCGGAGCGGCTCGGAGTTGTGTTGTTATTGTCATCTGGGGTTTTTTACAGGCTTTTCACTGACCTACGACTTCGGCAGTGGCACGGAAGTGACGTCATCGAGGTCGTAGGTCAGTGAAAAGCCTGTAAAACACCCCGGGTGACAACAACAACACAACTCCAAGCACAACACAAGTTGTTTGGGTGAGTAAATGAATGTATTTTATGCTAGAAATAAGGTCCAGGTTGCAAAAAACTGAACTTCTCCTTTAATCTCAAAGTGACCTTAAAAGTTCTGTTGGTTCATGTAGGTGATTAAAAAACAAAATACAGGAAAAACAAATCCAAAGTAGTATAAAAAATAGAGTATCTTTAATAGTTACTTTGATTTTCTTTCACAAATACTTCGCATGTTTTCACAGACACATTGAAAGTTGCATGTATGTATAGAGCAGGGTGGTATGTGAAGCCAAGCAGATGTACTGAGACAGACTTTGAAGGTTTTTATATACAGTACAAGTGGGGCACATGTCTGTCATCAACCACGGCTCAGAATTTAAACCAGAAAAACCTCAACTCAGAGTCCACTTACTATTTTTTTTTTCCAGACCTTTAAACCACATCACCCAGTAACAGTAAAAACTAGTAAGTGGGCAATGCTTGATTTTTCTTTCCACTATATTCTTCAGTTTTGAGATTCAACATGAACACGTATTTGTGCATAGTGTGTTAGCTTATATACAACACAGCTATAGAATATGGTGTAATACAGGTACAGGTTGATGCTGTTTTCAATAATTTAATGCATCTTGATTCTTGAATCAAGTGAAATGTGTGGTTCTTTTATGGATACAGATAAAAGCCAGATGTGTCCGACTTCCAAGAGAAAGCGCTTCTCCCTCTTTCTGTTTGTAATTGTGACCGTTTGTGTAAAAGAGAAAGAGATGAGTAGAGAAACATTTGCTGTGTCTTTTGTCCTTCTCATGCCAATGCAAAAGTCTTTTATATATATATATATATATATATATAAAGTTGTAAAACAGTTTGTACAATATTTACACAGGACCTCAGATTGATTCATCATCAATGAGTTGCTCTTATGTCTTTGTTATGAAGCTGTTCATACTTTAATGATAGTACGATACTAATCCACTAATTACTTTGGTTGTTTTTTTTTGTTTGTTTGTTTGTTTGTTTTTTGCGACACATCACCTGTGTGTTCAAGTGTCACGGTTCACATCACAGACATGACAATATGTGTGTTTAATGTCAGGAACTCATCTCATGTAGGTCAAATCACAATATACTGGGAGTATTAACATTCATGTGACAAAAGCAACAAGAGCAACCTGGTGTAAGAACTACACTTCTTACAGTGAGCTTTGTAAACATTCATGTAAACAGTGGTGTTTTTTTTTTTTTTTGGACAGCTGAATATCAGATGTTGGAGATCTGCCTGAGCTTTCTGTTCACGACCTGCATGGATTCATCCTTCATTTTTAAAGGTATTTCCACCTCTGATCGTTTCTTCCTGTGCTTTTTCAACCTCTTGCAGCAAATGTAAGAAATCAGTGTAACAACCAAGACAAAAAGCCCCACGCACGTCGCCAAGAGAGCGATGAGGACGGGCTGACAGGGGAACAGCTCATACCTCTCTGGGCCCTCTCCGGTCATCTGGCCGGTGTACCAGGGCCTCTCCTCTATCTCTATGTCAGCCTCTCTGGTCAGGAGACTCTGGATGTAACTCTCATTGCTGACGGTTTCATTGACAAAGAAGTTAACCATGACCGTAGAGTAAAGCGGTTCAGGCTGACCGTGATCACTGACCTTCACCAGGAGGCTGTAGAGGCCCCGGTTGCTGAGTTCCCTCTTTAATGTGATATTTCCTGTTTCAGAGTCTATGGCGAACGACCCCGGCTCGCCACCTTTCCGCTTAATGATACTATAGGCGATCACAGCGTTCATGCCCGTGTCCTTATCCACAGCGTACACCTCTGTAATTGATGTTCCTGGCAGCGTGTTGGGTAGCACTAACATGTAGGACTGATTGGACTGGGGAAAGAGGACAATAGGCGGGTTGTCATTTACATCCAACAACAGCACGGTCACCATAGTAACGCAGGAAAGCGCCGGCTCCCCACCATCAGTGGCCTCGATCCACAGCTGGTACGTCCCTTGCTGCTCCCGGTCCAGTGACGTCTTGGCCCTCAGCGCCCCCCGCCCCGTGTCTATCATGAAGATGTCGCTGCCGTTGAGGATGGACAGGGCCACCCAGCCGTTTTCCCCAGCGTCAGCATCCGTCACCGAGAGGACCCCGATCTCTCCGTACCCCGGGAAGTTCTCTGGCACGAAGAAGGTAAAGTCCTTATTGATGAAGCGTGGGCTGTTGTCGTTGCGGTCTTGCACGCTCACCACGACCGTTGCTATCGACTCCCTCCTGGGTGTCCCCTGATCCACCGCCCTCACTATAAAGCGATACGTCTCCTTCTCCTCGCGGTCCAGTGACGTGGCCACAGTCAGGACGCCTGTCACAAGATCCACGACAAAGATCCCGGGGGCGTCACCTCCAAGGAGGTAGATGACTTCCCCTCTGCTGTCGCTGTCCTGGTCTGAGGCCTGGAGCTGGGTGAGGAAGGTGTTTGGAGGATTGTTCTCCTCAACAGATATTTCCACCAAAGACTGCTGGAAGACCGGCGCGTTATCGTTCTCATCCAACACCTGCACCTTGAGGAAGGTCTTAATAACAAGTCCTCGGGTATTTTTAGCAACCACAACGAGCTCATACTCCTGCGTCTTCTCATAGTCCAAAGGCTCTGTGGTCTCCAGCAGATATTCATTCTTAAACAGCTGATAAGGGCTGAGCCTGAAGGGGCCTGTCCCCTCCAGATAACAGTCCACACGCTGGTTAGTATCAACATTTTTAACAGTAAAAAAAGCAATCGGAGAAAACGCTGGCTCAGACTCCTTTACTGTCACCACCCCATCCTTTTCTGGTGCAATGTAGCGGGGTATGAGGGCGGGGGGTCCAGTGACAACTTTAATGATATGGACAGTCACAGTGGCTACAGCAGGGATGCAACCAGGTCCATTAGCCAGAATGGTGAGTTTGTAAAAAGCAGCCGTGACAGTGTTTATTTTCCCAGCTAGCTTGATCAGCCCTGTGTCTCTGTCCAAATGGAACAAGCTCCTGGTGTCCCTTGGCACACGTTCACTGTAAGCGTAGCTGATCTGAGCATTAGCACCAAGGTCAGGGTCAAAAGCATGCAAACGTGCCAAATGTGCCCCTTTGGTGGTATTCCCATGCAGAGTGACGTTAATTTGTGACTCTGAGAACTGGGGGCAGTTATCGTTCACATCCGTTATGACAATTTTTAAAGTAGCTGCTCCGAGCAGAGGAGGGGTCCCTCCGTCCTCTGCGATGACGTCCGTGATGTATTCAGCCTGCGTCTCTCTGTCCAAGGCCTCTGTCACGATGAGGAAAGGTGTCAGCTCCCCGCCCTCGTTCTCCTCCACGTCCAGCGTGAACACGCCAAAGTCGTTCACCAGCCAGTATGTCTGCACTCCGTGGACGCCCAGGTCCGGGTCGACTGCAGACTGCTCCAGCGCATAACGAGCGTTGACGGGTGTGTTTTCAGGGACAAACATACTGATCTCATCCGTGGGGAACTTTGGCCTGTTGTCGTTCACATCCTCGATTAAGATCTTAACTTTTATGAGCTGAAAGTATTGCTGAGGCAACACAAACACGTCCAGCGTGAGGACACATCCCTGCCCCTCCGGGTTATCAGCACAGAGGGTCTCCCTGTCAATCTCTGTGGCAGAAGTGTAAAGCTCCCCGGTGGTATTATTGAGGGTCACATACTGTTCACTGACCTTCTTTTGGGACAGACTGAATGAAAACGGGGGGTCAACAGTGAAATCCAAATTTAAGTCTACTCCAATGGCCCCTATGAAGGTCCCCCTGGGTAATCCCTCCTTTATCTTATAGATGAGCTCTTTTGCTTGGCTGAAATTTGCAAAACAGGAAAGAGGGCTGGTGTAAAGCAAGAGGATGCACAATCCCTGTAATACAAGATAATTAAAGATAATACAGTTTAATGAGAAAGTTGCAGAATGAGATATTACTGAGTATCATTATTATTATTATTATTATTCTCAACATTATTTGGCTGTCATAGCTAATGCAGAGGAGCTCTTTGGACAACTGTAATCAAAGCACCTATTGTAGCTTATCACTGTAGCCAGTCCATGAAATCAGACTTGTTAGGTGCTTAAAGTTTATTTAAGGATATACTATGTGACAATAAAACAGTAGCCTATACTGTAGAGGAGGGTAGTCTCTGCCTTGGTCTTATAACACTGAATCCCCACTATCACAGAAAGTAGTTCTAATCAAAGTGAAGTTTGTCTGTGAACTTACCCATATTCCTCCTCTTTTGCTAAGGCTGGGGTGTCTGCAGTTGAACATGTTTATGTCCTATTAGTCCTTTAGCACTTTCCTCTTAAAGCAGTGAGAGTGGCAGCTTAAGTAACGCAGGCATTTTGAGCGTTGAGCAGTGCAGACCTCTGCTGAGTGCTGTGCCTTATTGCTATCTGACTTGAACAAGTCATTCATCCCAGTGCAGGCTCAGGACACTCCCACCGTATGCAAATCAGCCCCCGACGTGTGAGCCAATGAGGAGCCCACAGGGCACTGGAAAATCTACTTGAGTTTACGGATTTCATTTTCACACATACTATCAAAGCACACACACACACACACACATACACACCTGCAATTTTATACACACCCATGTTGTCACACAAGCAGCAACATACCATGTATTCCTGTGGTAGAGAGTAAAAGCACATGATCAACGACAACCGGTCTGATAGTGAGAACACCAGAGAACAAGACAAGTAACATGTAAAATAGCTGCAGTCTGCAGAGATTAGTTTAATCCATCAGTGGTTAAAAAACACAACAGGAGGGAAAAAGCATAGATAGATAGATAGATGGATGGATAGATAGACAGAAAGACAGCAGATAGAGGCTATGATGCTATGATGCTATGGTCTGATTCTGGATTGAGCCTTTAACTAAATCAACCCTCTAATCCCCATGTGTTCTAAATGCGGGGCCAGCTGTTGGCTGGGATTGGAAGCATACTGCTCAGAGAAATTGAGTGATTGAAGTTCTCTGGTGGATTGAGACAGTCACACACACTCATTTGGGCTCATATTGCATTAGGCCTATGCTGTCTGTGTGTATGACTCATCATAAGAGTCTGGTGGACGGACAATACTGCGGCCGAAAATTTAATAATCCAATTCTCACTTGTTCCTTTGTTATCACGCGAGAAATATGACCTCGAAATAGAATATTATATACAAATAGTATATTAATACTGATCATCCACGATACTGCCTTGCATGTATCTATATTTATATTTTTGTAGTGTGTGCACTATGCTCAGAGTTATTTGTCTAAACGCAGGCTGTGGGCTCAGACGGCCGGGGGGCTCGAGAGCGGAGGAAAACAGCAGATCAGGGAAATGAGAGTCATTTGAGAGCTGCGCAGGGTCTGAGGTGTTCAGCTGTTGATCATCACTGAGGAGTCAGTCTAGACTAGAGCAGGCACATTAGATTAGCTGGCACGGGAGAAGCATAATTATCAAGTTTTTAGCACAACAAGGTCGTTTTATTTTCTGAATCTACCTATGATTTTGTTTAAAAGCACAATTAGCAAATGGAAATATTGTTATTTCCTTCTTTGCAACACAATAATGATATTCAAGGTGTATTATTATTATTATTATTATTATTATTTTGTATTTTGACTGATTTTGCAGTCCACATCTCTTCCTGTCCGTCAGCCTGTTGCTATGATACTGAGATGAGTTGAGAGGTCACAGATGAGAAGTCACCGTATCATGTTAGCTGACATATAACATCACTGGCCTTTGTGTTTCAGCTCTTTGTAACACAGCAGTGTAAATAATGTAAAGGTAACCATACCCTGTACCAAATGACATGTTTTTTAAATGTTGCATCTCTCTCTTACACACACACACACACAGAAGCTTCTTTTGTGGTCCAATGTGATCATATTTCACCCGCTATACAACATTAAAGGTGTGATTAACAATATGAGATCGTCTCCATTCCTGCTAATTATGACACCTGCAACCAGTGAAAACAAAGATTCGCAAACGTTTCTGCAAAATAAGCAACTCATTAGATGGACAAATAGATAAAATGATGTGAATTGCATGTCCTCCAAACACCGTGTGCCATATCGTCTGCTCTGTATTTCTATAAATTGTATTTAAACAGAGTCTATTAATTCAAACCCAGTTGGATTTGATTGGATTAAGAGACCAGTGCAATTGTTTCTAATCCAGCCTGTGATTTCTTTTTTTCCTGTGTCACAATAAAATGATTCCTAGTTTAATATGTAACAGTAAATACTGTAAATATGGATGAAAAAAAAAACATAACAAAAAACCACCACCACTACTACTACTACTACTACTACTACAAAGGTTGAATGAGGCCAAGAGGCAGTATTACTTTGGTCTTAATTACATCATTTGCTGCTGCTCGGAGTCTGTGTGTGATGAGGCTGTGTAATCTCTGCCCAGATTTCCAAACAGATGTCCTGTTAACCTTGGTTTTTTCCTTTTAATCAAAGGCCTGCTAAGCTATCTTGATAGCTAGACAAGACGGCTCCATGGCTGCTAAGTAAGTTGGACATGACCACACAAAAAGCATCACGGCGTGTCAGCAGATACAGTAACTTACGAAAAGCTTTCATACGGAGCATGTGCAGGATTATTATTATCCGTGAGAACTGGAAATGTTGCAAAAAAAAGTGCAAATTTAACACTTTCAGTATCAACACTATACATGTTTTACATTAGATCTCTGTAGCAGCAGGAGCAGCCGTCCAAAAACAACATCTTGCATGCATCTGACATATAATTCTCATTATGCAGTGAATTTCCCTTTAAGGCCATAGTAGTGCATATTTTTGGGTCTCCCTTTGGGGCCCACCAGTATGATTGCACGAATGCTTCACAACACTGAGGAGCTTAACTTTTTCCTGAAAAGACTCAATTGTGATATATCATAAATGACATTAACACAACCTAAATGAACCAAATGGTCAAAAGAAATAAATAAACTGTTGTGCTCCCTTTGACTAATTACTGTAATTTTGAAAATGTCAAAAACCAGAAACCATTAGATTTAGTTAGTGTGTCGAGCCAGCTGCTTCTATAGTACTGCTGCGGAGATGTGCATCGCAGCTGTGTGTTGTTAGTCCTAATGAAAAGTCTGTACAATTGCCTCTTGGCAAATCAGTGCAGCAGCCGTCAGAAATACTAGTTTTATAACATCCAATCAATCAAACCCGCATTTCCAGTGTTTATCTCTAAACAGTAATTGCTGCAAATTGCACAAAGATTTCAGTTTCAGTTCAGCAAATTACCTACTGTTCAGTACGTCACACCTATCTATCTATCTATCTATCTATCTATCTATCTATCTATCTATCTATCTATCTATCTATCTATCTATCTATCTATCTATCTATTTTCCAGCTCAATGCACTGCACCCCACCTCGTCTATCTGAGTGACTATCACCAAACAGGGGGGCAGAGAAGAGTAGATTTCTGATTAGTTCAGCTGTTTTGGGGGAAAATGGGATGGAGCGTAAATAACTGGGACGACTATTTTCTACACCTCTGTGAAGATGTAATGAACTTTTCTTTGTGTGCACAGTGTGAACTCATTTCCTTCAGACTAATGTGCGTGGTGTGTGGTGTGGTGGAGTCGGGCCTGGTTGTTCTTGCTCTGTCACCGCCCCCTACTGGTTATGAATGGATACAAAGAAAGGAAATAATAAATGTTTCTGTTTAACACATACAGTGCAGCATGTGTGTCTCATATGTTACTGCCTCAAATCAGGCTTTGCTGACCTGTTTCTAGTTGGGCGCGAATACAGTTTTAGTGTTAAATCTACAGATGTATTTTCCTTGGCCCTTGTCCTGCAGCAGAATTAGATTTGTACAAATGTGAGAGTTGAATCCAGGGCTGAAAATACTTACTCCAGATAAGTAGACGATTTGTCATTTTTTTTCCTGCGGAGACCCAATTTTCTCACAGTGAAATCTTTAGCAGTGAGGGAAAATATACTTAAAATGTCTCTGTGGCTCGACATCATGGAAACAATCTCGGTGTAAATTGGAGTTGAACTATAACTTCATATTATACAATGCAATTTCTGAACCCCAAAGGTCTGTTTCTATTAAGTGAAAGAAGAAGAAGAAGAAGAAGAAGAAAAAAAACCCCAAATGAACTACTCTCCCCTAGTCTTTTTTTTTTCTTCTTTCTTTCCCTGCTGCTCTTCTTCTCCTCCTCCTCTACTGTTTTCCTCCCATCAGTTTTGCTCTCTTTCTGCTCTTGTCAGCTGCTAAAGATGCACCCTGGCACAAATGTGAGAAAGCTCATCTGGAGGGTGGCGAGACAGAGGCAGACACAGGGTGTAAAATAACACGAAAACCTTGTGAGCTTGTGTTTGATGGGCAGAGACGCAGACAGACAGACATACAGACAGACAGACAGACAGAGAGAGAGAGAGAGAGAGCAATGGTGAGATAGCATATAGGAGTGATAAACCTTGGTGTGGTGTGTGAGTGTGTCTTTGTGTGCCTCTGCAGGTACAGGCTGGATATATCATTGAGAACAGGTGCTGTGGTAGAATGTTTGCCCCTCACAGCTGCAGCCAAGGAGATTACTGGCCAGGCTTCCCAGTAATGAAGTTTCTATCGATTGGCCCACCACAGGTTCTTGTTTCTGCCTGCTAACAGTGCGACTGCCTCAAAGCATCAATTTAAGCTTTTCGAGTACATCAATTATGATATTGTCCAATCCACTGATGGAAAATAATCATAAAGAAGCTTCTTATATTTCCATCAAGGCTAAGGCTTCTTTTTCTTTCTTTCTTTCTTTCTTTCTTTTTTTTTCTCAGTCGACTTCAGAGAAAACCTTTTGTTATGTGGGATTAATCACAAGTAAGATTTCACACTCACTGCTGTTTTTTTTTCTTTTCTGGTTACTGTTGAGAGAAATGGAAAAAAACCTACCTGTGAAGAAACACACTCATAATTTAAGACCCATTACTTTTTCTTTAAATGGTGTTAATATTCTCTAAAATATGGTCACAACAGTTTCATAGGGTTGTCACGTGTTGGCCTGTTTTTCACCATGATAACCACATGCTGCATTATGATTGACACAGAAGCACATCCTCGTGGAAAAGCAAAACAATAAGAAGCAAATAAACAACTGAAAACATCATATAACCATAAAAAAAAATCTAACACTTTAGATAAACACCTCTGTCTGCCTTCACAGGCAGCTATATAACACCCTAAGTCCTTGTCTGCATGGATGTCCTGTTGGTCTTTTGTCAACGTCTGCATGTGATGTTTGCCCTTGTGATGCAAGAAATGGAAAAATCTCCTTGTGTAAATGCAGCCGTCCTCCGCACTGATCACCTGTGGTCATGGTCCATGTTCAGAAATGATAATAACTAAGCTCCAATCTATGAAATATACTGACTGTCTGACTGGCTCTTTAGCTTGTTGTTTAGCTTGGTGACGAAAAAGTGTTTATGAGCGGTGAAGAATTTGTCAATTTCATTGAGAATCAGCTGATCAGTTTTGACAAATGAAACATATACAAGTGATTTTTGTAGACAGATTTGTAGACAACTGTTCTTTTACTCTTTCGCACACACAACCCAAAACAGTGCAGTTTGCCTCAATGGATGAAAGATACCAACTAATTGTTCAGAGATTTTGTGCTTGTTTGAGAACTCCTCCAAAAATCTCCAGGGGTCAGGGGCCGCCAAACACCCACCAACTGTTACCTCATTGTGATTAATTTTTTAAATTTTTAATTTTAATAAGAAAATAACCAAACAACAACAACAAAAAAAACTCGTGTGTTGTAATAAATGTTTTTTTAACAAATACTTAATTTACAATAATTGGATAAAAAATAATAAACTATGATGATTGATGATGTCATGATGACGCAACGGTCAGGCGAGGTGAGGAGAATCATGGGAATATGGCGGTAAAGCGAATCGATCGACGGACCGGAAGTTAGGAGTTAGTTTATTCATTTTAAAACAAAGATGTGACACAAACAAACTATGGAGCAGCGACGAAACGAGGAGAAGCAGCCAAAGACACAAAAAACGTCAGAGTAAAATCACAAACCGAGTATCCGGGCTTTTTCTTTTTTTTCTTAAAATCGAGAGTTAGCAGTAGCGAGTAGCATTGCTAACGTTAGCGGGCGATGCTAAAGTAGAAGAAACAGAGGAGCCGCCGCCGTTAACGCGAGCTCAGCGGAGCCGCACACCTGTTGGAGAGCCGCACCCAGAGACCCGGTGGCAGGTAGGTCGGTCACCCAATTGGCTTTCACGTATTTTATGTGTTGCTTAGCTAATCCCTATTTTACCTAATTTACTAATTTTTGGAGAGACAGGCTGCTAATTCTGTCTGTGTGTTGTTTACACTATTCACTGATAAAACAAAATGGCCACCTAACTGCAAGAGAAGGTCCTTCATACTGTTTCTGTCTGGCAGAGATAATGGTAGTTTTTTTAAGACTAGATTTTGGAAGGATGTGTTGGATGATATAGGTTAAATATATTATAATTTACAGTTCTATCTCTCCATAGCAGCTTGAATTGATCTGTGTGAACATGATGGATAGATGATTGATTGATAGAGGAATCTGAATCATCTATCTCTGCTTGGAAACCACATCCAGGCTGTTGCTGTAGGCTTGTGCGTTTTTTTTTGTTTTTTTTTACTGTTGCAGCAGTTTGTTGCCAGCATGTGGTGTAAATCCTGTATGATAGTCTATATCAACAGGTGTTGTCAGGTCTGTCAGTGTAAATCCCGTACAAAAGCTACAGGTAGTAGTTTCTGCTGAATAACTCATTTTCAAAACTTGGATGGCGACTGTGTTCGGGAGTGCAAGGTTTT
This sequence comes from Selene dorsalis, assembly GCA_900303245.1. Lineage (NCBI taxonomy): Eukaryota > Metazoa > Chordata > Actinopteri > Carangiformes > Carangidae > Selene > Selene dorsalis. The sequence continues at coordinate 14,349 of OMNW01014550.1, forward strand.
CCATAGTGTTTCATAAAATCTACCACTATAAAAAAGAGAATAATTACCTTATCTTTCACAGTGGTGCTTTAGTTAAAACACACACACACACACTGCAGATTTGAGTGAACACAATCACATAAACCATTTTACTATTAAAGTGCTCCACTTTGTACAAGATGAATAGGAGGATTTTTACAGATTATAAAAGTTACGTATTCGGATATATAAAAGTAAGCGCCTGAAGAAAAAACACACACATTCACACACACACACAAAACAAACAAATACAGCTTTGCACTGAGCAGCTGGAGAGCCTACAAATCAAAAAAACAGCAGAAGGTGTGAGGTCAGTGTCAGCCATCTATGTCAGGGGAACTATTTTCCCGGGCAAGGAGGAAATTTTCATTTCACCTGAGCAGGAGAGACGTCTACAGGGAGCAGCTCAGTTATGGCCTGTATCATCGACAATGGTGGTTCCTTAATAGAATCTGTTCATATGAGTAATATGTCCATACACACTATAGGTAACCTTGTGTCACTTAACATGACACGCTGACCTCATGGCGTATTGAGAACGGGGCCTTTTAGCTGCTATTGTGACATGTAGTGATGAGCAGTTAAGAGAAGAACTAGTTTAACCGTATGGAAAAATATTTAAAATATGTGTGGCGTTGATTGATTGATTGATTGAGCGTCCTGTGGTTAATAACATCACGTCCATGTGAAAGTCTTTGGTGCACTTTGTGCCTCTGCTTTGTTCATGCAAGTGCATTAACAGCCAATCACATCGCAGCGGCTCTCCACATTTCAAGAAGCAGACACGGTCACGTATTATTCACATCAAACACCTGAATGGATAGGGAAACATTTTTTTTTTGACACGAACATGATTGTCGGTGCGAGACAAGGCGGCGGCGTTTGGTTGGTTTGTGCCTTTTTTCTGAAGCTCCTGAATTCCCGAGATTTTCAACGCACAACAGTGTGTAGAGTTTACAGACAGTGGTGTGAAAAACAACACCGAGAGAGGAGCAGCAGCAGCAGCAGCAGCAGCTCCGAACGCACAAGATGTTGAAAATTGAAGTAGCAGCATAAGACCTGTGCACTGTGCTCCACTCCTGTCAGCTTTAAGAGCAGGGACCTCGGGTTAGCAGCAGCAGCAGCTCCTCACCACACCATCAACAGTGACTGTAGAAGATAAGAAAAGTGTTGCCGGTGACATGCAGTTCGGTCGGATCAGAATTTTTTCTACAGAACATAAGTACATGCATTTCCTTCCTC
>OMNW01014551.1:2563-24842 GCA_900303245.1 Selene dorsalis
AACAAGCAGAAAAAAATATTCCCCAGCTCTGTTGCTTCTGGAATTACATCAGTGGATGTGGAAAAAACAAAACAAAAACAGTGACATTTCTCAAATTAGAAACATTTTTTTCTTGAAACTAAATGGAAAAAAAAAACAAACAAACAAACAAAAAAACTCATCACACAATATTTTACATCCCTGCAAAGGACATGAACGCAGATAAAAACAAAAGCTAAAGCTGCTACGGCACTAAGACATGCTTGATCATTAGCATTAATTGGATAGTGAGGGAGGATAGGAAACTTTGTTGCCATAAAAATCTAAATAAATAATTGCTAGGTGAAACTCCGGGAGAATGCATTCTCTATCTGGTTGATCATAAATCCTGGAATAATGACATGCTTACCCATAAATGACTAAACAAGGGGCCATTAAGGCATGCATGACTTCTCCTGATGTCTGTGTAGCAGATGTTAATAATTTTACCATAATGGAGAAGGAGAAAAGGGAAAGGGGGAAACTGCTCTGTTCGATCATATCAAAGAAAATGTCAAATAAGGGTCAGCAGTGTGAACGTACCAAAGCAAACCTGAAGCTATAAAGAGAGCAGAACAGGATTGTTTACTAAACCTACACATCTGATTTATGCATTTTTTTTATGCACCCATTTTTCTATTTCTGAAATCCAAGCTGAAAAAACACTTTGTTGACAGTTAGACGTGCATAAGGTGACTTAACAGCTCAAAGCAGACGTAGATGCTATCAGACATGCAGTGTATCTGTACATCTCCTGTGTTCTCCTCGGTCTGACAGCTTTTCCTTGTTGTTTTCAGATCTTAATGGCAGATATTTCCACATTCGGGTTCGGGACCGATGCTACGATGCAAGTAGAGCCGCTCAGCCCCCCAAAAGTGAGCTCCTTATCGCACGCAGATTGGTTCCACCAGCAGTGAGACATGAGATTATCAGTCTATTAGATTCATACTGGCATATGGCACAGATCACATTAATGCTGATCTTGATTCATCCTACCTAAAAAAGGCTCTGCTCTGATCTTATCAGCCAGACTTGTCAGATAACCGCCTATCTGCTCACAAAAATATCTGTCTCCTCTTTTGTGATCAGACGCTATCTTTCCCATTGTCTTAATTAAGCACTTTGTCACTTTTTGTTTGTTGTCATTAGCAAAAATGTCTTATTTCAGGCAGAATCATATGAATTGACATAAGAAGTAAAAACACTTTTGAAATCCAGTGTACAAGTTTTGACATTGTTTTTTACTCGAGGGTATCTCTATTAAATACAGAAATGACTTCAAACATCATCACAGCTATATTAATCAGTGCATTATTGTCGTCTTGAATGTTATGTTTTGTTTATATTGCTTCTCATTCTGACATTTTATGATTGCTGTTGTAATTAGAGCAGGTAGATTATTGGAGCGTGTTATGAGACTTGCTGCTTTATCACCTGACATAAATCCAGAATATTTATCCTGCTTCTGTGATGAACAACAATAGTTTTTATTGACAAAGAAATTAAAAAACTTGGAACTAAAGAAGTTTGTATTAATAAAAGCTGCTTTTTTCCCCTCCTCTATTGCTTTAAAAACAAGAAAACATCATTTCGCAGAGGACGACTCCAAAGGAAAATGGGTTCAACTTTAAACCATAGACAAACTAAATACCATATGACATTTCTTTCATCAAATGAATTCTCAGAATTTCTGCAACTGACATAAAAAAGTGACTCCTGCTGCACTGATGGTTGCAAGAGGCATTCAGCAACCTTGAAACTTCTCCTGGGCTCTGTTCAAATGACAGGCGAGACAATTTCACAAGTCTTAACAGTCCAGCCATATGTGCTTTGATTTCCCTCTGTTCAGCAGCTTTGTTTTGTCTTTTTCAAACTCTGCCAAGAAAACGAAAATTGAACACTTAAAAAAAAAGATGCCTGTCATCTCATACCGAGAAATGATTAATGACTTTGAGTCATTAGCTTGAAATTACAGATGAAAAAGACATTAAGCTCCAGCCTTGATTTTTAAGTGCACTATTCACTGCTATACTCCATATGCATTTATTTTGGTGAAAGGAAGCTTTTATCGGCAACCATGATCTAACCCCTTGGACTAATTCACCTTCAACAAACACAAATATAAAGCCTCTTAACTTACATGATTCATTAAAAAAAGACTTATTATAAGATTAAGACTTGATAAAATGTCATTATATCGAGATTCATTCTAAAGCTTGTCCTGTAAACTTGACCTCTGACTTGGAAAATATCATGTCTCACCAAACATACGCAACACTTTCAGTCTAATTCATTAGTTGGCACCATTCCACTTTTCAGCTCCAAAATACTGTGTATTCACAAAAAATTAAACGTGTCCCTGCCTTTCTGCTCTGAGTAGAAGATGCTCACTGATTACAGAGAGTGTATGTGTTTAAATCATTGTACACACATGCTGAAATGCTGGAGCTTTTATTCTGAAAAACACATTTCTCATACAGGGTTTACTTTAGTTTAAAAGCTTATATTCATATATTTTTTGGATTGGACTATACCACAGATGTTTCCTTACAGACAGATTTATATGTTACTAATGTTGGGACAAACTGTGACATTTTTTGACTTGATTTGGTGAATCATCAGTTTGAAAATAGCTGGTAGCAACCTAGTGGCAACCTTGGCTGAAAAATGAAGACAAAGCTGAAGAGCTAAAAACTGCAGTTACTAAAACTGCCACTTGAGGCTGGTTCCAAAAGTGACAATCACCACAGACTCCCATGTTACAACAGATATTACAGCAGAAATAAACATCTTTACACCCTGGTGCAAAAAACAACAACAAAAAACTGTTTTGGTCCCTACAATATGGGTTAAGTGACTTGTTCAATTTGATCAAGGCCTAAAGAGCACAAGGCCACTTTGACTGACCGGCAAAGTGGCCATACTCACCACGTGTACAACAAGTCTTGGCTCCACACTCCTCTTTTCTCATTTTTGGATCAGCCAGGAGTTTTTTTTTAGTGAAGCAGATCACTCTGAGCTTCACAGATCATCACTGAGGCCACATCCAAGCAACAGCGCAAGAAGCATGCAGGTCCTGATAATTCATAGTTTCTTCTCTGAACATACCTGCTATTTGCTTTTTTATTATTTTTGTTGATTAAATTGTTTTTTGTTGTTTTTTTTTTATCTACCTAAAGCATATGAAATAGAAGTAATGTGTGCAGTATTAACTACATCAAATCCATTTTGGGACAGATTCCACATGGCCTTTGTCAGACTTCTGTTTACACCATGATGTCTCCTCTTCATAGAACAAGCAGAACAATAAAACTTTCTTTGTGTTTGTTCTATTCAACAATGTAATGACTTACATAAAATAACACACAAAGGTGTGTTTGCAGGCTTGATTGACAGATTATTCCCTGATTATACTGTCATGGCAGCTGGTACTTGTCCATCCCATCTCAGTTCTGCCAGAAACTTCACCCTTTGGCCCAAATTTCTGACTCCATGTTATTATTGAGACGACACCCACTTTGTGTCTGAGGATCTCATCAAGGCCATTCACTCAAGGCTGTTCAATTCAAAAGAACGTCTGATGACAATTTACAAAGCAAGAAATATTGCTTCAATTTTTTTTCTTCTCACAAATTTTGCAAGAAAATGATGGAACAGAGTCATTGTGGGGGAAAAAAAGTAAATCACAGGGATGTGCTAAAAAAAATGACCCCCCGCCTCCGTGGACTGACAAACTCAACTCCACAGGAATACCTCACATGGTCCCTCACCTCACTGACAACCAATGGCCAACTTTTAACAGCTCAGTAGGAATCTTTCCTAAATGGGCTTCAGCTGTTGTGGAGTGATGGACTTATCATGTGACAAAGTTGAATTTATGTAATTAATTACATTTACATTCCTTACATCTATAATTTTTGAAAATTCTACGTGACTATTTGAAATTAAAAACATTAGTTTCTCACATTTTTCACTGGTGTCAGGTTATCTGTTACATTTTGGTGAATGGTGGAGACCTCTTGAATCGCCACTGGTTATTTGTTAATCACTGAAATGAAATAATGTGTAAATATGGCTCCATATTCTGCAAAACAAAGTCTTGTAAGTTAATTGTACTTGACAAATGCAATAGAATTGTTTGCCCAGATCTGTGTTTTATTATCTGAAATACAGCAATGTTCCCATAAGTGAAGATAGACAGATACACATAAAAAAAAAACATGTCTACCTAGTTGACAGCATCAGCAAATCATCACACACACACACACACACACACACACAAATGATCAAATTATTATGGGATACGTAGCCCTGGCTGCTCAGAGCAAAGAACCACTGTTGACTCCACAGCGACTGCAGCGACCTTGAGAAGCTCCTGAGAACCTCCGGAAGTTCTTCCCGCAGAGACTTAGTTGCACTGCTGCTGGATATCTGAGTGTGTATTAGACACTGATCTGTTTAATTACAGTCTGAGACGCATGCCATCTGTAAGAGCACCTCGTCGCCCCTCTGCACTATCCAAACGACTTAAAGAATCCAGAGATATTGTGCTCCAAGGACGTGCTTAATTGAGTTCTGAGCGCAAAGTGTACTACCACATTCTTCAACTCCGGTGACGTAAGCTTGGCCGAGCGGTGGGTTTCAAGTGCTTTGTTGTGATACGAATTGATTGGAAATTGCTTGTAATTATCAAATTAGGCTACATGCAAAACAAGGATTCTGAACAAAGCACAATAACAGATTTGCCTAACTCCTTGGTAAAAACTCGACTCGTGCGACGCTACAGGCCAAACCGAAGAAGGTAAAAATAACCCCAAACATGTAACAATATTGTTTCAGGAGGCATGAAAAAAACAGACGTTTTGCAAATGGATTTGGAAGGAGTGGGACGAGGCGAGAGGGCTAAATCTGTCTTGTTCATTTGTGACGGACTTGGCGTGAAACAGTGACTTGAGCTTGGATAAAGAAAAGACACTTACAGCAGAATTCTGCCAGTCTTTGGTTCTCTGCGTTCGGCACCAATCCCCCTCCCTCCGCCACTGCCATTACCACCACCACCACCACTCCATCACACACACCCACACACACCCTTACCTTCCAACACACATGCCGAACCTGGTGCTCTGCAGTCACCCATTAATCCCTACATGTCGGATCCCAGCCAGGTAATTACTGTTTAAAAATATTTCATCCCATTCTTTCCCCCTAAAAAGAGAGACAAACGGAAACAAAGGGAACACAGTTCTGAACAACGACAAAGAGGCGCTTTAAATGTATTCTCTTTTCTCTGGTGGAAACGGTGGCTTTGTTTGCATACAGTACAAGGTGTCTGAAACCAAATCTGCAGCTATTTCATATTTAAATGCAGCTGTCACGCTCTAGTTTTTACGCCCATTTTGGAAAGTTGGTGATGCTGCTTCTTTCAGAGAGAGGGAAAAAAAAGGCTTCTGTCTGTGGTGCAATAAAACCTGTTTGTTGGTTTACTGCCAGCTAACTTCCAAACTAAATAATTTGAAGAGGGATGTAATTATGAAATATTCCAGTCAGCTGAAAAATTGCAGACCATAACTATGTCTTTTCCTCATATGCACATACATTTTCAATTTATTTAGTGGCTTTGAAAACTGTTTTTAAAACTTTATTATAAACATTTGACCCGACAATAACCCCTCCACAATTAGTGTTACCTCAAATAATCACAGTACAGTTTGTTGATGTCGAGCTGACATGAGATAATATCTCAGCAGACATGGTTAACAAGCTGTTCATGCCGTGGGAAGTTTTGTATTCACTAAAGAAAGAAGTTCATATGTCCTGAGGAGGCTAATCAGTCTGGAACCTGTCATATAATATTAAATGCAAACAACAAGCCATTGCAATATTGTTGTTTCAGGACCATTTCAAAATGAATGCAAAGTGATATAAGCATAGACAAGACAAAATATATGTATTTATTTCTGTTTGTTAACACAGGGTCACATCAGGGTGACGTCAAAAGAGCTGTGCGTGAAATTTATATAATTAAGCATGCTAATTACGCATGTTAGCTTTATGAGATGGATGAAAACATCTTTGCTGCCATTTTTAGTGTTCCTGCCTAAAACCTTAAAATATTGTTTATTGTTGCCTACACACACAATACACAAAGTCTGAAGTTTATGATTTGTGTTGAAGACATAAAGAAACAACTTCGTTCTTTTATTGCTGTGCAGAATCAGTAAATGTCAGTATTATGACTTCATGCTCCTTGGCCTGTAGGAAGTTAGCTAGTTAGCTAGACCTGCTAAAGACTGGATTGCAACTAAGGTTAGCACAGTCAGTGCAAATTAGTGTGTAACTGATGTTTAAGTTTTTGTACTTGTTGTGATTTGGTTCTGTTCAGAATCAACCCTTACTCAAGGACACAAATAATCTGCTAAGAGTCCACCCAGCGAACGCTGACAGGCCCACTGCACTAACTGGTGGTTGCTATTTTACAATACTACAATAAGTTTAACTCTCAGTTCGGGTAAAATTTTGTGCAAAAGTATGTGTTTGTTTTGCAGTGTGATTATCTTCTTTTTTTTTTTTTTATATAACTGTCCCATTAGGAGGTGCCAAAATCAGAAAAACCACATATAGCAGCTTTAATCTGAGGCACAAAGCATTGTCTTTACTATGGGGGTTATTTCCTATTTTAATTCAAGAGCATATTACATTGATTTGAGAGCATTGTTTATTGATTTCACTTCAGATTTTGTGATATTGTCTCTCAAAACTCTGCTCTTGTGCTCAAACTTGCTCTGCTTGTGCTCAAACTATGTGCTCGCACTCGATTATATTGCTGCTTGTGCAGATTCTCTGCGCTCAAGCTCGAGCTCTTCTTCTTGCGCTCAGGAAACTTGTTTCAAACCTTTATTTATTCTCGAAAAGGACATTGAGGTTTTGCCCTCCTTTGCAGTGTCGTCGAGATCACAGCAATAATCAAGTCAAGGCACACATACACTTAGAACAAGTCATGGATAAAATGTATAGGAGGGGTGGGACATAATTGCAAAGGGTCAATTCAAAAACAATTACAGACTATGGTATGGAGGGTTGAGATTATGTTTTTGTAATGACCATAGGATGGAGGAGCATTGATTTTAACTGTGAGTTGGAGGTCATTCAGGAGGCAGGTGCATTATAGCAGAAGGCGGACTTACCAAGCTCAGTCTGTACCCGGGGAACTTTAAAAGTAAGCCAGTCATTTGAGCGAGTTGGATATTGACCATGGTTCAAATCTATCAGCTCTGTGATGTATGGTGGTTGTGATGTGTGGATCTCTGCTCTGCTCTCGGATTTTTTGTGAATCAACGCTGTCAACCAATAGAAGGTCGGCTGGTGTTAAACAATCACAAAATCTGAAAGTGAAATCAATAAATAATGCTTTCAAATCGATATAATATGCTCTTGAATTAAAATAAGAAATAACCCCCATACTTTACTTCACAATATTTCTTGTGGACTGGTCTTGTGGAAATGTACCTGTTGTTTTCTTGAATCACAGCACATTGCACTCTGACAGCACACCTGCCTCCAATATGAGTCAATGCTGCTGCACCGTTGTTGCATGAAAACCTCATTGACTTTTGCTTTAGGGGTTAATGGACTGAAAATATGTCAAAAACATGAGCATGATTTTTTCTTCTTCCCGTTAATTTAAATTAGAGTTTACATGATAACGAAGCAACACATCAAATCACTTCTCTCTCTCTCTCTCTTTCTCTCTTTCCTTTTGTTTTACTATTCACACCTGTCCACCACATATCGCATTTCTCAAGTTAAAAAAGTGATAAGCCATTTCTTGAGTGTAACCTGCAATTAGTGAAGTGATGTCTTAATAATGTGTGAGGTGACTATGTCAAATTCCTTGTTCTTTCACACTAAAGAGTAAAATACCCATGTTGTGACATTATGTCCCTAAGAATAGAGAAAGGAGGTGGGGGTTGAGAAATGACTACGCTGGCAGTGGCAGGAGATGTAGTTAATATGCAGTTGGGTGGGTGTAGTGAAGGATGTGGAGGGTATGGTGGTGGTGATGGGGGGGATCAAGAGCATTCACCCTTCTGTCATCATATGAACCTGCAAACACAACCGCATGTTAATGCCTGCTTCTCACTTGGCACAGCTCATGTGTCTCCTCAGGTTCCCATGGAAGATAAATATGCTCCTCATACTGTCACTGGGAAACTGCATCTCAAAGAGTGAGAGAGGAAAGTCCTGTTATGTATGTATGTATGTATGCATGTACGCATGTATGTATGTATGTGTGTATCTATCTATCTATCTATCTATCTATCTATCTATCTCAATACAAAGACAATAATAACAGAAAAAAAGAAAGGCATATAAATCATTTTTCCCATTACTATAACATCATTTAGAGTAGGTGTTGTAAGCTATAGCTTCATCTGATGCCTCAGTGATGTATAGTACAAAATATCAGCACAAAAATAAACTGAACTGCACTGCACTGAACTGAACTATATAAAATTACAGACTGGACCTTTAAATTAAAAAGCCAAGACAGTGATTGAAATTTTCAGCAGTTTTTCTTTTCCACAACAGCAGCTCGTACTTTGTAACACAGTTTACAGTTTGTATGTCTTCACAGATTGTATTACAACAAAGGACATAATGTTGTTTGCTGTGAGTTAATGGACAGTATAAATTTAACAAAATATGCCAGCTGTTGGCTTGAAAATAAAAAATAAAAAGAAATTTTCAACTTACAACAGATATTAAAAATGTTTCCTAAACACAAGGCTCGTAAAATGTCCGTATTTTCCAATGCATAAACATGTATCTTATCCTTCAATAAATACATGAGCATAATTAATATGGCTTGCATACAGTTTCTGGCCATTTCTCCCCTCACAGGTGTATTCTAAGAACAAAACAGCCTGTATATAATTAGACAGTGAGTATGGACAAAAGAGACGTCTTATGGCATATGGCAGGGTCAGATGGAGAGGGAAAATCTTGTCATACAGCGGCAGAAATCTATTAACTTGCATACATATGGATTTATGACAACAACTGGCATAAGGAATCATGAATAACTTACAGACGGATGTTCTTATATAAGCATCAATTGTTAATTGAAGAAGCTGTCACACTCCCTGGGGCTGTCAACATAGTTTTATAAGCATTCAAACTCAGCTTTATCAAATTAATGGTCTCTTCAGTGCAGCCTGATTCTCCTTAAATCCATCTTTCGCGCTTTCTGCTGAGAAAAAAAGAGCTAAATTTTATTTCCTGAGACACATCATTCACTACAAGAGGAAGTCAGATTTTAGTGAAGATGCTGGCGCTACAGCAACTTGGCTCAGGTGATTTCCTCTGGACCCCGAGAAGCGGGAAGAAGACAACGACTTCTGTTGCATTTTTCATGTCTTGTCTCTGTAAACAGAGGCAGTGGAGTCAGCAAGAAAGGCCGGATTGTGCTGAGGAGCTCAGGTGTGCTGACAGGTAGCTCTCTACAGGCCATATGGGGCTCGCTGGGGAAATCATGAGCCGCCCTCCTGTCACAGAGGAAACATTTTCACCACACAGAAGAATAACAAACCCCTCCCCCCCAAAAAAAACCCTGCTGTACACAGAGGAAACCTGGGCCTGCTCCTCAGAGCAAGTGAACATTTGATGGGGGACAACAGGGTGGACTATCTGGGGTTCTGTGCTCCTGTTGAACAACGTCAACTCTCTATAGGAGGAGTCTTCAATGTTTTCAGGCCCAGGACCCCCAAACTGATGGAGAGATGGAGGGGACCACCTACTATATATATTGTAAAAAAACCTGTGTTTTATATTAAACTGGGCCTAGTGGCATGTCTAAACAAACCATGCTACTGTGCATTCAATAAATTATACACAGGTTCATATATTCATGTTTTTATTTTAAACATGTCTGCATGATAATTATGTATACAAGCTATTCAAATTAGCAGTTTTATTTTGTGTAAAAAAAAATTTCAAATCAACCAAAATTTTGCGACCCCTTTGCACTACCTCCGCGGACCCCCTAGGGGTCACGGACCCCCTAGGGGTCACGGACCCCCTGTTGAAGACCTCTGCTCTGTAGTGTGAATGTTGTTAACCTCACATTTATTTAAAGTCCTCAGTAGCATATATCAGTCTTATCTGTTGTGTCACTTTGATATGTCTTCAAATGAAAGATTTTGTTGTTGATACATTAAATGCCTAGGAGATGTTGGCATAGGGTCAGGCATGTCATCATCATCTCTATCAAGTGTCTACAGCAATCTGTATACTATTATTTAGAGGTGGGATTACTGGTAATTTCAAATGATAGGAGAGCCTGGGAGAGTTTAGCTCCTCAAAATAGGTCTGAGTTCCCCTGCTCAGCTTTGAGTTCAGGGTGTTTGGGTTGTCTCGAAAACAACAACAACAACAACAAAAAACAAACAAACAAACAAAACTATAACAAGATGGTGAGTGTAACCATAAAAAAAATGATAAGAAAATAAATGTAACATCAACATTTAAAGTTCCTTTACTTGCTAAGAGCCGTCAATGTTAACTCACAGGATGCCCAAGTTTTGCTTCCATTTCATTTGCTTATTTGGTTCTACTGAAGTTCTCCTGAGGTAGCACTGCTCAGGATGTATTACAACCTCTTCTATTGTACATGGAGTGACATTTTGAAGCTGGCAAGATGTAAGTACACTGAAATTGTCCTGTGAAAAATGACAAGCAGAGGAGACGTACTGTACTGAAACTGTGATGTACCTTTCTTATTTGCTGTCTGTTTATCGTTAAAAAAAGACATTATCAAGTTTGTCCCAGGTCACTTCCAGTTCATTTTAATCTGCATGACACATTCATGAATTAAAATAGATAACATATCTCAATAGTGACTACTTCCTTTGATTGTATTGAGGCAGCAAAGGAAGAAATATTTTTTTCTTTCAGTGTTTTTGTAACTTTTTTTTTTAGTGTGTCAGATTAAGCTCTGCCTAAATTAGCACATCAATTACTCCTGCCTATATGCATCATTTAGGACTGTGATTTTGGACTACATATTAAAAAAAGCACACTGGTTTCACCAGTTTCCATCAATCTGGTCAGTGACACTAACTGACTGACATGATGCTATTCTGTCGACCTAAAGGGGACACTGACAGTAGAGTCAGTCCAAAAAAAATCTGTGTGGGAGTTTTAAGTTTGAATATTTGCATCGTCATCTGTGAGAATGAGTAACAAGCCGTGATCAACATCCATATTTATTAGAAGCTCAGTTTGAAAAGAGAAGAAAAAAAGTCTGGTGCAAACACTGGCCAAATCAGAGGATAGCAGCAAAAACAGAGTGATAGCTGCGTGTTTGAACTTGGTAATTGGTTGGGCACTCGGTAGGCAATACAACAGAGGACCTACGGAGTGTGGTGTGTGTTTCCCAGCCCCACTGTGCAGCCTCATAGAGTACAAAGACAGAGAATGAACTTCAGAGGGTTTTAATGCCTGAAGAGAAGAATATGGACATTAAATTATCAGGGGAAAACAGCAGGGTGTGAAAAAAGAGCCTTCTAAAGCCTGCGAACGCAAACGTACATACAGGCTGCTTCTGACACGGAAACCTGGCCAAATTCACAGGCTCCTTTATTCTGAGCTTCACACTGATGCTCTCTGTGTTTGTGTGCGTCTCTCTCTCTCTCTCTCTGAGTGATTGTGTATGTGTGTGTGCGTGTGTGTGTGCATATGAATATACTGTCTGTGTGCACACGCTTTACTTTTTGGAAATGGAATTTAAGCAATAAGCTACCATAATACACATCCACACATCCTTTTCTTGCATTGAAAATGGTCATGTTAGTAAATATGCACAACCCTTTTTTTTTTTTTAAAGCTAGACTTAAATCTGCTATCAAAAACCCAACACTGTAGCTCATTTCCTGCATAAGAGACCGACCATGTGGATATTTAGTTTTAAATCAGGATATTTTTTTTTTATTTTACTTTACTGTACTTTTTTATTATGCTTTACTTTACTTTGGTTCAGGGCCACATTTTATGATCTAAAACAAACACAAAAAAGACTAAATTAATATCTACTGTTGTGTCCAGCATTGTGCCTGTGATGATTGGCAGGTAAAGCCTGAAACTGGTTTGAAACAGCATGAAAAACACACATTTACTTGCATTGCGCAAGCAGCACCAACGAGGCCTTTGAGGGTCTCTCCAAATAGTCTGAATTTCAAAGTGAGCGAAAAATAAGTACAATGGGAAATAAAAGACTATAGCTAAATGAAAAGAATCACTCTTGAGAGTTACAGCTTTACACACACACCTTATTAATCTTTAATATCTCGTCTTGCTCCCCCACTTCTTTCCACCTCTCTCTCTGTCTCTCCCTCTCTCCAGTTTATCTCTTCTGAAGCAATTATACCCAAGAGGACCGAGCACATAGGACATGCTCCCACTACCTAGAGCAATAATATATCATTACATACTAAACATATAGCAGCTACGCAAACAGCCTTTATTGCTACTCCAGGGCGAGTGCTATTTATAAGCACCAGCATAGCCACAGAGATCATTGCTCTACCTGAGCTGCTTCTTGTTTGTTTGGAGATTTACGTCTTTCTACTCCTCTCTGAGATGCTCGCGTGCAGAAAATGATGGCTGTCAGTTTGTCCATTTCTGCCATTTGTTTTCAATAGCTTCATATTGACATTAGGGGGTGCTGGAATTCTTCAGAGTTGAGTGATGGGGTGCAGGATTTCAAGCAGCACTGAAAACTGACTACAGCACGTGATATTATTATTCTTTTAAACTTACAATATTTACGAGTTTTAATTTAAATGTAGCTTCAGCAACTTCAGAGAAGATGTTAAAGTTTAGTTTTTTTAATTTTCTTTTTACATTAAATTAATGTCAGGTGATAATGAGATGTGAAATCCAGTGGAATCTATATTCAATACTTTTGGGACAAAAATAATAACGTAATGATATGATACTTGTGAGGATGTTTGAACAATATTTCTCAAACAAGCCAGAGAGACTTGGAGGTTTAAAAGATGCTTTGGAATGTGCTTTGAAAATACAATGCATTACATTTGATAGGAGTAAAAAATATACTGGGAGGATTCCTCTCAGCAGACAAGCCGTCCAAACTGGAATCAAACGTCTCTCGATCTGTGTCTCCCATAAACAACTATTTCAAGCTAGGTGGAAAAAAAATTAACTTCTACTAAGTAACTTATTCAAAGTAGAACTCATGAATTATTTAAGTGAACACATTTCTCCTTGTTTATTTATATATACATATGTATAAAATATCATTTATTCTAAGAGGGTCTATAAATCAAAAGTATTCCCAGAGAATAACAGATAAGTGAGGTATTGTGCAATGAGGCCAGCTGGTGGTAATAATTTAATGACGTTTTACAGGCGCTATAAAGACAGCAAACAGATGTGGCATTAAGGATTATAAAGTTGGTAAAACTTTTAACAAGTGCTATGTATTTCAGCGGTACAACAGCACAACCCCCAGAATAAAAGGAATTTACACATCCTTCAATTCCAAAGCTATCAATCACACGCGTGTTATTCCCCTGGGAGCGTCTTTACATGCATATTTATCAGCTCAACATGCTAATTCCCGCTGCTATACGCCCGCCAGGCACGTCTCCAGGCGTGTTTATGACTCGTAATTGTTGATATCCTTTGATATATTTCTCTCAACTAAGACATCATTTGGTTTTTGTGGTTGAAAGTCAATGACCAATGAGGCACAATGACCCGGGCTTTCAATTCAAATTTACAGTTCAATATCTATTATATGCTATTCAGCGCTGGAGAGGAAGCCTCCTTTCAAAGCAGAGAGGGGATTCAGCCGTACTGTCTAGCACTTATCAGTACTAAAGCTCATCTCAAGGTTAGTTAATTGATTTGAAAATGAAATAAGGGAAACTGAATTATTATTGCGAGGGAACAGCAATATGGTTCATGCTTTTTAGCAGGATTTTGCTTGTCAGGGTGCAGAACCCCCAGGAAAAACAAAAAAATCGAGAAAATAAATAAATAAAATGCATGTTTGTTGTAAACTTCCATAACCTGGATGTTGCTCACAGGACTTCTGGATAGTTTGTCATCTTTTGCCAAACAATTAACTGTGAAAAAGTTCCTTCGGTCTAAGACACATGTGCCATATTGTTGCAAGCTCCAAGTTCATCAGCATGTATTTACATTGCTAAAGAGCATATATGGCAGATGAAGCATTTCGGCATAAATTCAGCTCCACATTGGAGAGTGAGTGGGAGATCTCTCTCTTGCTTGTGCTCTCTCTGCTCTTTTCTGTCTTTTTTTTTCTCTCCCGCTCTCTATCTTCCTTTCAGTCTCTCTTCCTCTCCCCTTTCCTTTTTCGCTTTTTTCCCTCAGACACCTGCCGCCAAGCGCACACCTCCGGGGAACCAACATCTGAGAAATGCAATTTGAGCATTTCAGCGCCACAAAGAAAAGACAAACAATGCTGGAAAAACGAGGGGATAAACACGCTGCCGAGTTGATGCTGGACAAACATGTCGCGTTCCCTCCAATTCACAAATGGCCCTGCCACGTTCATGCGCTCACAGGTGTGGAAATTCAAGGACAAACTTGATTGCGTCCGTGGTCGCTGTTGTTGTTTCTGGGTTTGTTTGCTTGTCGTGCTTGTCTCTGTACTATTGTTTGACGGATTCGCTCCTTGAAGGATGCGGCCCTTTAAAATGACAGGAGAGGGATGGCTGCTCTTAAAAAGACGAGAACGAGGGAATTAGTCTTCATCAGTTGTTGAGCTTATAAAGGAGGGAAACCAGGTCCACTGGATGAGCTGGAGAACCGGCGGCTCATGGGAGTCAAACGTTTCATCGATACCCTTTGACCTGAGAGACGCACGAGAAGTGGCAAAAGCTAATTTGTAAGAGCCACTGACAGCAGCTTCAAGTTAGAGCAGCTACCTCCTCCTCCAGCCTCCAGGGTGCAGGCCTCGCTCTCATTTACAACAAGCACCCTATGAAAGCTTCAGCTGCACTGCAAAGCCTTTTCAGACAGTTCATAGATTTTCAAAGAGAAGGGAAAAAAAAAGAAGCACGTCTCTCGGTCAGCGTGTGACTGGAGAGTTGTTCCTTACAATATGGACATTGTCAGTGGCTCATAAAAGACAAATAAGTAGGTGTCACTGCAAGAAATTACTTTCCATGATGAACTACATAGCCATCATCAGCAATGACACAGCGTCATTCACATCAACACAACACAGGTGCATGAAAAATGGAGCGGGCTGGCAGGAAAATGAATTATTAATGACACATTTAAGTATTATAACAGAAAATCAATGAGCATACCTGGTGTAATTAACATGCACAATGTTTTCCATAATCCAGCACAGTATAATTATGCCTCTCTATTCCAGAACACGTTAGCATTAGCTTTTTCTAAAGCACACAACACCTGTTTATTTGGTTTGCTTGTTCTCTGCCTTCCTTTTTTCCCTGTAATGATAAAGAGGCTGCAAAATGTTATTTAGCTACGCTCTGCTGCTGGATGTAGACCTCCAGTCATTTGAAGCTGGCCGCGGACCTTAAGCTCAAAACCTAAAGGGGATCAAAACTGTGTCATAAAAAAAAAATGCCTTGTGTTTCTTTAGCCTGTGTTCTGACCAAAACAATTTATTTATTTCATTTTTTGCTTTTGAAGTTAATACAAATGCTCCTACACAATTTAAGGCACATGAATAGATTTCTACAAACCCCCAGTGCTTATTTCTGCCGGTTGATCATAGAATATCTACCACCAACCATGTACATTTATGTATTTCATGTGCTGCTATTGATTCAGATAGAAGGGTTGGGGTGTGGGCTTATCTCTGTATACTGTAACATGTCCACTAATCACTGATTACCACCGTCTGTTTGTGCTGTGACCAGTGGCAGTGTACAAGATTTCCCATCGTTCCTGAAGGATGCTGGGGAACAGCTTGAGCGGAATCCAGCACGGGACTGGGATTTTTGGCAAGTCAAACTTTATCAGCACAAACATGCGCAAAATGAAAACAAACACAACCCAGACTGCTAATTACCATCCGCTTGGACCTCTGTCCCCTGTTTTTCTCTGAGAGACACAAAATGGCCGACTGCAACGTGCACTCTCCAAAAGACAGAGAGAGAGAGAGAAAAAAACGGAGGAGGCTGCTGCTGTTCCCTCTGTCCAAGGGACAACCCTTGTAGCCGGGATAATACAGGTTGACACACTTGTAGCCCCAGTGATTTTTCAAACCTATTATTTCATGTGCAAAGTTATAAATTACACGACTGACACCAGTCTGGTATCTTCTGGGCCATGTGGCCTGAATCAACGCCAAATCCTGTGCCACTAATTTTACTAATTGCCTGAGCCTGGCCAACACTTTTCAGTGGTGTGGAGCCTACAGTGTCACAGGAAGCTAATGAGAGCTAAATAATGTATGTGAACCTCTCTAATTGCTTCATTTCTCATTTTGCTTACCGATTCTCATATCATAGTTAGGGATGCCAATTTTTTTTTCCTTTTTTTTTTCTGTTGCTGATGATTCTAACAGTGGTTAATACTAATAACTGCACCAGTCTGTCAAAGGGCAGATGGGAAAATGAAGCTTGTCACAGCATTGTATTATATTTCATAATAGCGAAACACATGGCAGGGGATGTATTTATACATATATTATTTATCGAATAATCCTCTCCCTCTGTGTGAAATATTCAGACAGAATCTGAACTCCAACCAGCCCTCTTTGGGTAAATATTGCATTATTTTGGATGCGCTCATTGATGCATACAGCATCATCAGGTAAAGCAGTGTATGCCAGCATGTGCCACCTGGGGCTGTGTGTGTGTGTTTATGCATTTGTGTGTGTCTCTGAGTGTGTGTGTGTGTGTGTGTGTGTACACAACTGTGTTGTTTCCTTCTCTGGCTGGGTTCCCACTGCAGCACCCGTTGGCCACCTCTCCTCCCAGTCCTATCAACAGGGAAGCTGTAATTTAGCAGCAAATTTGATCATCCAAATAGCTGAATATTTAATGGTATTAAAGCGCAGGGTAAAAAAAGAAAAGAAAAAAAAAGCTGTATTATTTATTTACTCCCTATAGTGTAACCTCTATTCAGACAACACCAGGTGGTCCTGTAAATATACTCTATCTGACATGCGTGTTGAATTATTGACCGATAATTTATCATAATTCATGTCACTGAAAACTCAGTAATGCTCTCCAGGACCTCTCCGCCTCCTCCTTCCTGTGACCCAAGCAGAGATGATGGCCTGTCAAGGTGGCCAGAAGGTCGATGCTCCATAAAGACAACTTGGCTCATCTTAATAGTGTGCATGAAGGCTGCAGTCGAGACCGGAACCAAGGCTTAATATATTTTGAATCCAAGGTACAAATAAGAAATATATAAGAAATATAAAAATCTGTCAAGCGGTGAAGTTATTCTATGGTCTGAAAAACGAAGGACAAACATAGACTTGCAAATCTGGTGATATTTCCTATAATAATTCATTTGAATGCGAAAAAAAAAGGAAAAACACAAAACAAAATACCTAAATTGTGCACATTGTACCAATGTGAAAATAACCCTGACATAATTAACTATTTTTTGGGGCCTCTTTACAAAAAAAAAACATTATCCAGACAAGTCCAAGTCAAAACAGGTGCTGCAAATCCCCCCAAAAAAGGTGTTCTTAAAGACCAGATTCGCCATAACAAAGACAACTAGGGTGGTTTTCAAGCTGTCAAGATGTTAATTCCTACCCACAACAGCTTCAAAACCACCTGCAGCTGCATCCCTCCACTTTCTGTGACGGATATAATGTGAGGTAGAGAGCTCCGAGTGAAATGCAGGTGGCACACTGGGTTGATGTAGGTTTTTTTTAGAGTTTTTAATGTGCTTTTTTTCTCTCCCCTCTTCTGTTTACAAGCACATTACCTCAACTCTGGGTCATGTAGTCTGCAGGGAACAAAGTTAATATTTCAACGTCAAATTCAGGAAATGAGCACAAATTACGTGTTGGTGGCATAAATGTCTTGGTTACACTCAACACAACATAACCAGACAAAAGTGGGGCTTGTGTGTATGTTATGTTTATTAAAAAATGTTCATGTTTAGAGCTTGAGAATGGAAACATGTTAGACTGTTTGGTCAAAGTGCCTCATTAACCTCCTTGATGTAATTGTTATGTCCAGTACATTACTTACTATTTAATGCTGCACTTCACCACTTTAATGTTACACCTCTACTTCTCTAGTTTGTATTTCTGAAACATTGTCAGACTTGAATAAAACAGCCCAAAAAAGACAGACATCAAATCAATGCAACAGAACCAGAAATACCTTTCTCTTTTCTACCATTTTGTCAACACCTGCTGCCTACATTCCCCACAGTGCAACTCTAGTAGCACCTTTTGTAGCCTCAAGCTGCAAGCCTGAACAAACAGAGATGAGGAGTGGGTCACAGACATGTGGTAAACTCACTCTCTCTCTGACTCCACATCGCAAATGTGGTGCCCAACCACTGGGTCAGGGACTAGTACCAGGACGTGTCATATTTGCTACCGGGCCCCATCAGCCATTTATTGATTTTTAATCTGTAAAATACAAGAAAAACTATTTGCACATCTTCACATGGACAAGTGTGTGGGAGAGGCCCAAAGGCTGACTAAGTGAATTAGAATGAACTCCTGCACAGTGCTTCACTTGCGATTGGGTAATTGATTTACTGGAAACAATCACTGAATCACTAAAATACAACACCACCTGATATTTTAGTTGGTCTGTGAAAAATTTGTCTTTCTGGAATCTGGCTGCCAAAGGAAGTAGGTTTTTCTTCAGTTGCAACTCTTTTCACAGCTACTTCTAGAGACAGGAAAGGTCCCTCAACTTTTTCATGACATGTTCAGTACGACTCCCTGAAACCTTTGTCGTTGTTTGTTAGGATTATGATATTATAATATATGATATTATGATTTTATGAAAAGTCTAATCCTTCATCAGCTCATCATCATCAGTATTAGAACTGTAGGTGAGGTCTGGGCTGAGAGGTTAGCAAGACAGTTTACATCCCACAGTGTTTTCAAAGTGTGTTTACAGGTCAGATTTCAGAAGCAGCAATGTTACAGTACTTAATAATAATAATTCCCTGAATTATTTCTTCATCCAGAATCTCTGACTGATGGTTACTCACTTTGCTTTGGATGAAATGTTCAAGAGTTTGTTTCACATATTTTAAACAGAGTGAAATCAGTAAAACTGGGTCTCAGAGTGTTGTCTGTCTGGCTTTCACTGCTCATTTGTCTCCTATAAAAAGGACATCAGACGTCTGAGACGCATCGTTTCAGTAAAGTCCTGGATAAATAAGGATTAATTAATTGATTGATTGATGAAAGGGATCTTTTGGCACATTAGAACAACAAAAGTCTGCAGCCTGGATTGTTAAGGGATAATGAAAAATAGTGGTGTGCTGAAAGAAATGTCTAAAAATACAAAATACTCTTATTATCCATTAATGACAACACAGTACAGTAGTCATAGTCTCTAATGCAACACCCAAACAGAATGTCACTGGCAGGCAACACAACACCGCATCCCTTAATAGGATTGTGCCTGTATAGCAATTTGTCAAGCCAAAATATCCAGTATTTATGAGACAAATATAGCACGCTGGAACAAGTAAGAGAGAGAGAAATCACAAAATAGTCAATAGGATTAACCGAGGCATAAACTAAATGCTCCTTGATGTGTCATCGATAAAAGGATTTTTGATTATTCGTCACCATAAAATGCGTGGCAAGATTGTCATGCCGTCATTGTATTACTGTATCCCCTTTATCTGTATGTCAATCTAGCCGCATTAGAATCTGGGCGCTGTTTTCTCCCGTGCCTGATTTTTTTTTTTCTTCTTCTTTTTTTTAATGGATTTAACACACAGTCTGCATTTAGAGTGCAAAAAAAACAGATTACCTCATCGCCTCAGGTCGACGTTGTGTTAATAAATGGTGAACATCCGTAATTGTATCCTCGCCAAAGACACAGTGTCGTCTTCAATTAATCCATCTACAATCAATAAGTTGGGTTTGACACTCAGTCACTATGACTCATTTTATTCACAAACAGCAACAAAAAGCCGGAAGACAAACACAACTCCCCCCAAAATGAATAGTTTGTGCACTTGTTAATTAGCTCATGAAGTCACTAGATGTTCACTGTAGGAAAGTTGAACATGCAGTACAGTGGCTTCATAGAGTCTTCTGAATGTTGACACAAGTTTGATTCCTGCTTCCAATGCTGTTGGACCACACCAAACCCACTGATTGTACCACACTCTAGATGGGAGGCCTGTTTTCATTGGTAGAGGACAGTCTCAAAGTTTGCATGGTTTCTATGTAATACAGATCTTAACTATTATTCATTTTATTTTCTGTGTAAGGTTTACATGTCAATTAATAATGTTTGATTTATTTTACAAAAAAACATATGAACAATGTTTATGCAGTTAATTATTTAGACATTCATGTTTATAGCTACATTTACGTTAACACAGCTGTTATTTTAGAAAAACACTTAAAGGATCTTCCATCCCTGGAATTTTAGTAACATGTGACCCACAGACAGGAAGTGTTATTGTGCAGCGGACAAATAGTCATGAAAAGTAAATTATTCATTTAACTAAGCTTGAGGTGAACACATTTGTAAACTGAACTTCATCTATAAATTGTCAGAACCGTTACTACAGTCATCTTCCTTTGCAAATGAGTTTTGACTGTGTTTCATAACACGAGAGCTTATTATAAAACTATAGGTAATACCTAACACAATGTTATATTCCACAAACATCCACATGCATGCAATATGTTCTGTTTGCTACTAGGCGTCTTGATAATTAGCTCTCTAAGCAGTCATGTAATACCAAGTACAGCATTTATCAGATGGAGGTAGCAACACCTTTTACATTTGCATGATTAAAATAAACTCAACCACTCAAGTGGCCATTCAGAGTTTAGATGAGTTTAACTGCTTTAACTGAGAAGGTTGAAAGGCTGGATTAATAGGTGGAAACTGCACGAATCCATATTTTTACATGAACACTGGATCAAACGACTGTGAGCATTCACACACACTTAATTAGGGCCGTCTTTACACCTGCTTATTCATTCACTTATCAATGCAGAAAATCCTGCAACGAGGGTTCCAGAGTTTTAGTTAATGTTCACATTTAACATCAGAATGGGGGAAAAATGTGAGCTTGACCATTTGTGTGATTGCTGGTACCAGGTTTGAATGTCTCTGAGAATGCTGATTTTTCCACTGACATCAGTCTCAGAGTTTTAACTCACAACACAGCAAAAAACTAAAACAAACCAAAACAAAAAACATACATCTCTCTGGAGGGAAACAGATGTGGTCAAGGCTGAGGGGGTCAGAGGAGAACGGCCAGACTGGTTGGTGTCATGGTAACTCAGATAACCACTGTTTAGAATTTGGTGAGCAGAAAAGAATCAGAGTGGACAACACATCCAGGCGTGACGGTCGCAGTGGGCACAGCTTCATCTACACTGGAGAGTTAAAGACTGAAAAACACTGGCTGGACTGATGAATCTGTGTTTCTGCTGAGGCAGCAGTTGGTAGAGTCAGAACCTGAAGTCAACAGAGTGAATCCGTGGACCAACCCTGCCTTGTGTCAAGGCTGCTGGCGATGATGTGATGTGGAGTGGAGAAGACTTTGGGCTTCTTAATACTGATCCATCATGGCCTTTTATATCACAGCCTAGTATTGTTGCTAATGGCTACCTCCTGGCTGATAATGCACCAAGTCAAAACTGCTTTTCCGAACATGACAAAGGGTTCAGTGAACTTCAGCGGCCTCCCCGGTCACCAGATCTGAATTAAGTGGAACACCTTTGGGATGAAGTAGAACAGGAAATTGGCAGCTCAGATCTGCAGCTGAGAAATCTGCAGAAACGGTGTGATGCAATCATTAACATGGAGCAGAGTCTCAAAGGAATGTTTCAAATGTCTTAAGAATGCTATGATGTGAAGAACTGTACGTATGACCATGGTATTCCTAATAAAGTGCTCTGTGAGGGGCTACATTGTGGGACATCATTCTCTGTTGTCAGCTCGATTTTTTGGGCCACAGCTTTTCTTCCCCGGTTCACTTTCACTGCTGTCATCAGCAGGTTTACAACAGAAAGCAGCATGTCTTTTAACAAAAATTA
>OMNW01014551.1:24862-37124 GCA_900303245.1 Selene dorsalis
AAAAAATTTAAAAAAAAAAAAAAAAAGCTCTGATAAATCCACAGAAGACCACCTGCCCGGCAATGAACAGCTGACAGACAGAGCTAGCATTGAGCAGCTAAAGAGGCAGATATGTCCGTCAGGAGTTTGTGGGACCCAAAACAACACTAGAAGCAGAATTAGTGCTGGAATCATTCACCAGTTGGTTAGAAACACAGCAAACAAACACAGTGAAATTCATGATGCTTCATGTTCAGTCTGAAAGCAGCTTCACCCTGCAGAGTTAAACAGTGTGACTCTCAGTGCTTCTTTTAATAGAAGAGAAAATTGTTGTTGCACAGAGCTTTCATTCATTCTTAACTTAGCAAAAACCCAAGGAAAAATGAGCATGGTAAATGCATTAGCCCACAGTTCAGTTCAAAGTTGGTCAACAAGATCACTGGCCTCCCCCTGAAGGTCATAAGGTGAGAAATAAAGGTGTGTTACATGAAGAGAAAATGATCAAAGCCTTCCTGCAGAGATCTGTGACTAAAAAGACAAAAAGCTTTTCCAGTTGACAGAGAAAAATGAAAAAGTACATTAAAAACAACAACTTGATCTAAGCCTTGACAAGTAAAATAAATGTTTTGAATAATTTAACTAAAGCAAACATTTCTTGTTAATTTCAGGCTAATTATAGCCGTGCAAGTGGAGAGAGTTGGTAATTTAAGCTCTTGGGCTCCGCTTGTCACAAGGACTCCTTGAAGCTTCACTGACTGCCACAAATAATGTGTGCACTTACTTAATAAAAATTAGCCTCGCAATCAGCCGAGTTCAAAGGGACTTGCGGGTGGCGGTGGATTAGTCAGTCAACATTACACCACAATGGCTGCGGATTGTTGCTGAAAAGGAGCACCAGCCCAAATCACAACGGTCAAATTACAGGCTGTTTTATGTTACTCAGATGATAGCAATGGGGAAATACTGGGATCATGAACAAATCTATGCTGCTTTAGCTCCATGGGTGAGACCAAGGCAATATTCATGGCTCCAAACTGAGAAGTGAGGAGCCTAAATAACCGGTGGAAAAGGGATATTTAATGAGCCAACATCAAGGCCCTCACAGGCAGCCGAGTCAACTTTATCACAAGGATGCAGGTGAGTTCAAGTGGATACAAGCATGGGATGTTTGGATGGAAGTCACCATGTTCCACATTTATCTCCAGAAATTTGATAGCATATGACTCAGACCTAAGCATGACGCTGCTGATCACTTAGGGTGTTGGGTATTTTATGTCTTTTTTATTTTATTTTATAAGTAACAGACTTATGTGTGGAGAAAATTCATCCTCTAGCAGATCAAGCAAAGCCCAGACTAGAGACATCGCAATGTATCTTTTTAGAGAAGTTCCCCGCAAACAGACACAAATGTTTCATAGCACTTAGGCTTCACAGTTTTATGAGGTAATGTTGAACCTACAGGTCCAACTGTAAAGTAATTTAGCACACGAGCTTTATTCAGAGTGAACGGGAGCCAGGGTCTTTAATCAGATACACAGGTGAATCAGAACAGGCTGATAAAGGGTTAAGGCTAAACTCTTGGTCAAAAATAAACAGACAAGGATTAAATGCAAATTTGATTAAAAAAAATTGCAAAGAAAGACTGGCACAGCACAGAGTGAGCACACAGACCTAATTCATTAAAGGAGAAAGAAGATGGAAGAAACAGGTGCTAAACTTTAAGGGCGGGGTCAACAGTCACAGGGGTGGGAATGAAAACCAGCACAGGAAATACAAAACATAGCCTAAATCAGTACATGATAGTTGTGTGTTCACTGTGTGTGTCAATCGACCAATGCAATCAACCATAGCAAGATTACATTTGTTATGCTAACAGTTCGCTCAAAGAGCCAGACAGTCTTTTCATTAGTAAGATGCCTACTACATTCATGGTGTACATGTTGTTGAAAGTGCTCAGTATGTTTGCTAAGTGCTGGTGTAGTATCCTGGTCCTGATGAAGACGCCACCGGTGCATACATGTTCTTGTGTATATGTACATGTAATACACATGATGTTCCCTGTTGAGGGGTTTGAAAGTATAGTCACTCAACTTTTATGGCAACATTTCACACACAGGCTGTTTTTTCACCAAAGAAGTGATGAAACCAAAAAGATGGTCTGCACAATTAGCTTAATGTAGCCAAAAAAGTTATCTAACTACGCTTTCCAAGAATAACCAATCAAACCCTGATATAAGACATGACCTGTCCAAGTGTTGTGCTGCAAAAACAACTCTAAGCTGCTACACAACCACCGTATCCAACTGAGCTACTTGTGTGACAGTGTCTCAGCCTTCTCAAACTAACTGCAGGTCTTCTACAGACATGATATATAATGTAATTTCTTTGTTTATTTGGCTACTACTGCCTCAACATACATGCAGGAATGTGCAAGATGCGTGCTGTGTGTAGTCAAGTTTAGCTCAACCAGCACACTTAAACTATACCTAATCACTCGCCAAAGCTCAGGATTGTTTTTAATGTGCAAACCTCCCAAGAAAAAAAAGCACTGTTGTCTTTTCTGCAAGGTACAGCAGGAGGTAGACAAGGTAACTTTCAGACAGTGTCCTGCTGCCACCAGAGGTGGGCAGAAATTACAAACAGGCATTATGAGATCCTTCATGGGACTGATGTTGGCCCTGCGGAGAAAAATCACTTCCATTTCAGTATCATTCTATGTCTATTTTCAGCTCTAATTGGATAAGCACTGACTGCCTTGCTTGACCTGATAGCACACCACCAGTCTGACCATCAGTTTAACAGCCAATCACTTTTTTTTCCACCTTATGGAATTTGAATAGTTAAATCAATCTTCTAATAAAGCTGGGGTGGGAAGAGAAGTGGGCAGAGCCAGATCAGAGCCTGGACCATAACAGCTACAACCACAGACATGTCAGAGAAAAACAACAACAACAAACAGAGACCTAATGAAAATCCTGCAGTAACAAAGATGCTAGCCCTCCTGGCAAACACATAGAGTATAAAAGCCTCAGGGTGCTGATAAACTAAAACAGTGTGGATGGGCAACACTCCCAGCAGTTACCAGCAAAATGAAAAATTATCTGAAATGTTGGCAACAAGACGTCCCTCAGTGTTTGAGCAGCAGTCTTTAGGCAACTCCAAGGTTGTTGCTGCTCATCATGTAAACCAAAAAATATGCTTTTTTTCTTTTGTTTATCAGTGCTGCTTGACTCTTCTTCAAAGTGGTTAAAGAGTAACTCAACTTCTAATTTCCTGTGTTGATTTTTTTTTTTTTTTTTTTTTGACAGGTCCAGTCATTTCTCTTTGAGCATCTGCACTGAGAACGTGTGTGACAGCTGTTTGTCTGATTGGACATTCCAAGTGTTTCATTTACAGTTTGCATGCCATGTTGCGAAACTGATTTTGACACATTTCCGCGTTGATACATTTCTAGTTAACTGCACATATTGTTTATTTGCCTTTCAATTTGAGAGAGACGTTGAGAGAGAAAGAGACAGCAAATGAGAGACATGAATATTCAGGCAAGTACATGGACGCAGATACATCCATTGCTCATCTGAAGGCACGAAAACACATGGCATTGTCCAGATAGATAGATAGATAGATAGATAGATAGATAGATAGATAGATAGATAGATAGATGGATAGATGGATAGATAGATCAGTAGGTAGGAAACAAGTATCTCTACAAAGAGGAATTTTAAGTGCAATAGCAGGTGATGCATAATCTATCTTAAGCTACGACACATTTCCTGTAAATGGTGATGCAATCAGCTCCTGTGGTTTTAAAGCTAAAGATAAACCAGGTCAACTGAATATTCCTTGTGGCTTGTGGTAAGAGGTTGACTTATACATTATATAGTCATAGTGTGCCCTGCCTGCACAAAGCCTTGTGTGCATGCACTGCAGTCTGCAGAATTTCTTTGTCCCCCCAGAGTTGCTCCCAACTCGCCCTTTTTACCCCGTGCCACGTTCGCAGCTGCAGGTGGCGTTTCCGTACAATATTTAACACATTCACACATGCCTCTGCCCCCCACCTCTCCTGCACCCTCCACCCTGCCATCCCAGCGGGTCCCTGCCTGCCGTTTGAGCTCTGAACAGCATTACCATCAGTCCAGTGTAAATAACATGAAGTGGCAACTCATAAATAGTTAATGATGCAAAAAATCCATGAAGTCGCTCCCTCGGCTCTCTGAACACTGTGCTGCTGCCGGTTGCTGCATTTCCTGGAGGGTCTTGTGGGGTGCCCAGTGTTGGTTTAAATCATTGCCGGTGCCGTGACGAATTCACAGAGCGATTAGTAACAGGTGGTAAAACTCCACAGCAGGTTATTCAAGGCAGACTGATATCTGAGAGCTAAAGGTAATTATAAATATTTGCACTGCATGCCAATAGAGGTAGACATGAACACAAGACCTCAGCAGCAAACAACCAGAGAGCGCTTTGTTGTTATGCTCAAAGGAGCTGGCTGCGCTGGACAAACTGCAGGCCCGCGTGTCTAGAAATGGAGCACGGTGGGGGGTTTTGAATGGGATCCACTGCTGCTACTTTTTGAATAATGCAAGTACTCGCATCATCCTCAGTTGCACTTTGCTGTTAAATGACCTCCTCAACTCTTCCCTCAGCAGCTGACTGGGATCAGCTTATTTATGTCTGAGCATGAAAATGAACACATTTAACACAGATAATTGAGTTGTGCCACTTTAAGATCACAAACATTAATAGTGTGGATGTTACAGGACATGAATATCCCTCTCTGACACTGCATGACATCATACCGTAGTATTTTCAGTCTTAGTGTCTCAGTAACTTGCTGTGACACTGAGTTTAGCTACTTTTTATTATCCATCTGTTAAGAGTGAGGGCGTCAGTCTAGTGTTTGGTAAATATCAATGCTTCTTTGGGTTTTGGCTCTACTAAGCCATACCTTTGCTATAGGCATGGGCAGACATAAACCTATATGGATTTGCATGTTATGAATGTTTAACCTAGATAGAAACATCCATTTCAATCAGTTTCTTGTGTACAAGAATTACTTAGTAGGTATCTACACTAGTGCACCTCACTAATGTCAAAGGAACCCAAGTCATTTTGTTCTGGAAGCTGGTCTGTGCAGGTGCAGTAGGCAGAGACATCCAGCAGCCTCAACACCAACCTGTACTTCAAACCGATATAAGATAAAATCACACTGTGTTGTCTATACAGTGCAGGGCAATAATGTGTTCTATATGATGTTTATATGTTTGTGTATTGTATGTATAGTACCTTGATTTAACATTTACTTCAAAGTCTGGGCTTCAACAGAACCTTCACAAAAATATATAGGCTGTGCAAAACAAAATGTACAAGACAACAATATGCTACAGTACTTGGGGTCGGTCAGACCACAGTGAGGTTTGACCTCACAGACTGTTAGGGAACTCCACCAAAATACACAGACTTGTTTGGGACTTAGCAGGGGGAGTGCTGCATTAAAAGTACTGTCAACACAAACCCCATACATGAGGTGAACCCAGTGTATGTGACCATGTTGTGCAGCTGGGTAATTCACTGTTGCAGGTCTCTGAATCCTGTCATCAACTCAAAAAACAACTTCATATGTAATTCTCAGAAAATTACACAATAGTATCAAGGTGGTAAAACAAAGTCAAGAACTTTGTCTTAGATCTGTGTGACTCTACTTCATCATGTTGATATGAAGATATATGATATCTCTGAGACAGTTTGACTTCCTTCTTTAACTTTCTGTTCTTCCTCATCTCACTTCCTCTATTACTGCTCACAGATACAGGTAAATCAACATCCACCTCAGTCCTCCACACAGTGATATTAGAGCAAACAGGAACACATTTTAATTATAATATATTCCGTAAGTATGGGACTGTAATAAATACTGTGTTTGTCAGGCTTCCAGTCATTCAATTATATGGCATTTTTGGCCGTAGTTGTGGTTGTGGTGTTTTCACAGTGGACTGCATTATATTGTACAGATGTTTCTATTATTCTGGCCACCCCCCTGTACTTTCCCCTGAATATCAAAAATGTATCTGTGGTCTTTGAGTGCTTTCATTTCAGGGAGTGGAAGGCTGCCAGTTTGGAGTCTGCAGCCAAAACAAGAAGGTGGTGTCTAGGGAACCGAATAAATAAATGAATAAATAATTGAGTAAATAAATAAATAAACACACACAGGAAGGATCTGAATGTGTGAAACCACCTCCAGTCAGGAGACAAACCAGACCCAGCCCAAGCTGATCCCAGACTGCGTTTGAACCCGGACCTCCCCCCTCTTCCTCCAGGACCGCCACATCATGTCCCCCTTGATGCAGCACATTAGTTTCATCGCTGAATTGGTTCTCCTCATGCACACAGCGAGTCTCCCCATCAGCTGCCTGTCTGTCAGTGGTAATTCAGAGAGGAAGGAGGCTGGGGAACAGCTGCTCTCGCAACAGCCAATAATAATGCAAAAAAAAAAAAAAATTACTAACCTTAAAAACCACAGAGATGGTAGTAAATTGGGAATGTATACAGCTTTCGCGGGCCCTCTCCCGTGAATTGTGTCTTCCCTGACAAGCAGCTCATTGCGTTTCCCATCATGCATCTGATCGGTCATTCAGAAACACAAAACACAAATAAGTCAAGTCGACCATCTGCTTGTTAGTGGCAACTATAAAAGTGCCTGTTTTAAAATAAACAATAAAAATACTTTGACGGGCCAGAGACCACCTGAATGGAAAATCAAATATTTTGTGTTATTTAAGGTAGGTTTCTGTCAACTCTCAAACAAAGCTTGTCTTTAATTTATTACAGCAACACACACACAATACTTGTGTCGTCCTCATTTTCTAAATCAATAATCAGCCCAGCATGCTTCATTAACAGTGACCAATCAGAGACAAGCTGGGGATCTCATTTTACAACATGAGCATTCTGAAGACATAAACCATCTGCTACTTGTAGGAACAGAAAAATCAAATTAATCCATTCTTATCATGCATTCAGATTTTAAAGCAATTAAAGATGTTCTCAGTCTAATCGCAGACACAGAAGTAGCTTGGTAATGAGGAAAGCAAACTCTTAGGTGAACTTTCCAGGGTTCTCAACGGCGCGTTTGGAAACTTTACAAGTCTCACACACTCCAGTGAGCCGTTAGCCCGTACAATACAGATGTTGGCAACAACAATGAATTTTTTATTAAGCATTTAATCATTGCGCAAACCCAGATTTCCCATAATAGGGGGCTCAAATTCAAAATCCTGGGATGCCAAATCATCTACAGTGTAATGTTTTCTTTTTTAATATAAGAAATAAACAGCTGCCAAACAAGCGCAACTAGCTTTAAGATTATATAAAACCCAATGATGAACTAGGATGTTAAATTTACCTTAATTAAGCTTGGGGAGTTCTGCTTGCCCAGAATGCTAATTTGAGCTCAGATGTGGTGCCGGTGCTTTGGTAACCTCAGAGGGCTCGGGCATCAAACCCATAGAGCCACAGCTTATTACAGCATGATGCTGTCCAATTAAAGCTAAAGTATGGATGGCTTTAAGACAAAAACACAATATGGAGTAATTCCTCATTTTCACATCCACTCTGTAACCTCCATCATTAACCTGCAGCACATACAGTACATGGGATGACTGACACTGAGCTGTGAGTGCTCCTGTCCAGCGAATTTGTTATTCGCAGCAGTTGTCTGGGTGATCATTCCTTCTCTTCTTTTAGTTTCATCAGCTGCAAACATGAGAAATTAGAATTAATAATAGCCTCTGCATTAATAAATCCAAATCACAGCAGCCTATGCAGCATTAGAAATGTAAGTGTGCTTTCAAAAAACAGCTGACAGTCAACACTTAACTTTGACATGCCACCAAAAATGAATGATTTCTTTAATATAACTCCTTCCTTGCATGTTGCTCCTAACAGGCTTTCCCACGACAGCCACAAAAGTCACCTGTTTCACCAAAGAGCAGCACAAACTCTAATGATATACTGGAGGCTACGCATGTCAACGGAGAGCACGCATAGGAAAAATGATCACTGAAGGATATGGAGGCTTTGATGGGGCAACACATCAGTGCGCTCGCATCTTTTAGTTTGTAGTTAAGTAGCACCTCAGTGTGGGTCTGTCATTTGAAATTGGCCTCACAAAATGCAGGGAAGACTTGTGTGGAACTAAACAAAAACATATAACAAATGTATGTGCTTTCAAGGAAAATTGTGCTGCTCAAGACTTGCATTCAGCTTTTCATTTTATTTTTCCTTTCTACCTCCACTGTGATTATTGTAATTATCAGGCCATATTTCGAGTTTAGTCCCTTTCCCTCCACCCCAGCACAATTTCCATGTGCGCTCACATTTGTGGCCCCAGTTGAAATTCATGAAGTCCCCTCAGTGCTGGGGTTTGCTGGGCTGGCGACCAAGCCAAGAGCGCAATGAGCTCATTGTTACGCTCTGACTGCTGCTCTCGATTTCAGAGCTATCAACAGCTGTCGATCGGAGATGTCCTGGACCCCGTCCATCAATCACAGGCCCCCATCATCAGGAGACAAAACAAATAACAGTCAGCCAAATGTACAGCCCAGAGTCAAACCAGGTGCAACCAAACACCCAGACACGAGCACAAAAACACAGCTCAACTTCAGAATAATAAACCAGGGGTCTCGTGTAGTTGTTGACAGGCCGTTAAAAAAGGTCAAAAGTTCAGCAGTGCATGAAGTTTGGTGCTGGTCCTGGTAGAGCATCACAGCAACGCTGCCAGCTTGTGAGCCTGACTCTCACTCAGTCGGGTCAGCCATGCTGAAAGAAATAAATGAACTCACTGCTGTGTAAGGCTTCAAATGTTCAAATGTATGTTGGTACAGAATAAACAAAGAAACAGAAGCTGCACAAAAATGATTTGTGTGTAATAGGACTTCAAAGTAACAAAACATTTCTCATCAGCCACATTGTGTCGTTACTATACTGACAGAAATCTGGTTTCTGTAAATCAGACACAATGTTTTCAGCAACCACATATGATACACTCACCACACATTCGCACATATGGTGCAACATTCAATTAAAGGTACACTGGTGTTTTTATAAAAGGATCCCTTTACCTGTCTACACTGTTGCAGAGCAATGGGCCAACCATGGCAGCAGAGAGGACAACTGCAAGCTAACAAACATGGATGTACACAATGCTTGGTTTATAATAATAATCAAAAGGCTTTGATGATGTTTTATGAGAGGGGAAATGCATTCAACATGTTTTTAAGACCTCAGTGTGGTTTTTTGGTGAGAAGAAACTGAATGTAAACAAAGCTGTCTATTTACAAGAATACACCACAGTGCAGCTTTCAACTTTTGTTGTAATGTCCTTGTTGGCCCTGCCTGTGTTTGTTTTCTGTTAAGTTTTATTGTCTGTTGTTGTTGGTGGTTTTGTTGTGAATGAATGATTCTGTAGGGCAGGAGATAGATTTCCATGTTCTCATATATTGATTAGTTTCTCAAGGTGATCGATACCAGGGGGCAGGGGGATATCATGCTATCTTTGCTCTAACTTAATTCATCTCAAATTTTTATGAATTTAAACCTTTATTCTCAGCAATATTGCAACACTGACTTAAATATGCACAACTTAAATAATTAAGTGATACATCTAACAGGAAAAATAAAAAGAAATATTGATGAAAGTTACTGAAAAACCATTTATGAATCACAGGTGAGCTGGAGCCTATCTCAGCTGACTTAGGGGTGAGAGGTGGGGTACACCCTGGACAGGTCGCCAGTCTATCACAGGGCTAACATATACAGACAAACAACCATTCACACTCTCATTCACACCTATGGGTAATTTAGAGTCGCCAATTAACCTAACTTGCATGTCTTTAGTCTGTGGGAGGAAGCCGGAGAAAACCCACAGGGAGAACATGCAAATATAATTGCAAATGAAAATCTTCTCAATGAAACAAGTAAAGCTATGTAAATACATATACATTGTTTACATATACAAACAGCAGATCAGTGTAGGTAAACCAGGTAATGCAGAGATCAAGTACTGAGCAACAGTGTTGTATAGATCTTAGCACCAAAGTGCAGGTAAATAAATCATCATCTGATCCTACCCCTCCACTAACTCTTGCACCATCTGTTAGCCTCAAAAGTATATGACACAAAGATACATAATTAATAGTTAAACAACAATCTAATTAAAACGGACAAACTGAATGCTCCTGCCGTTAGGGAGCTCTAATTATGGGCCAAATTTTAAGCTAGAATGAAATATTTAAACGGGAAAATTATCTTTCACTCTCCACTCCTGAATGCATTAATATGGATATGTGAAGTGCGTTGGATCTACAAGATGTAATTTTCCTTCATCAAAGCAGTTACTAATTTTTAAGTTTGCTGCCGTGCCATATGTGCAGCGCTGCCGGATCAGTCGCACACAACAGCCTTTATATTTTTACCTTTCTATGGAAGTGTTTGCTCTTTCTGGAAAGTCAGACCTGTACAAGTGCGTTTTGAAGAACCTGTATGTTCTCATCATCAGTTAACCAGCTGCTTTGTGTATCCCCGTGCAGTCTACTTGACCCCGGCGACCCCCATTTATATTAGTTACATCATCATAATGTATGAATGCATTATGCAAAGCCCTCTGCCTCTTGATTTTTTTACAATAGAGCTGACTTTTGCACGTACGGACCGACAGATGTAGACACGTGGATATAGACGCTCACGCACACAGGCGTGCAGACGCGTACACACAGAGGGTAACATGATGTTTCCCTCAAGGCCTATCAATTCCTATGTGTAGCAACCACAGATTCCAAGCCGCCATCAAAATCCAAACAAGATCCGTCAGCAATTAAGGGAATATGGGGGGACATTAGAAAGACGAGCTGTTATCCGGCCTACATTCCCATTCCCTGCACAGCGGGCAATGGGATGAGTCTGGCATGGAGGCAGTCATGGAAGACCCACGCATACCCTGGGTCATCTATATTCCACCCATGTTATGGCAATATTGATATTGGCAGGCAGGATGCTGATATT
The DNA here is from genome assembly GCA_900303245.1 of Selene dorsalis. Lineage (NCBI taxonomy): Eukaryota > Metazoa > Chordata > Actinopteri > Carangiformes > Carangidae > Selene > Selene dorsalis. The sequence goes on from OMNW01014551.1 coordinate 35,900, forward strand.
GGGTACGTAATGATGCAATTAAAACAGGAGCCATTTTACTATTATTGGCAAGAATGCGTGTCTCCCCCCTCCCATTTTAGGAGGCAAATATGATTTGGAAGCAATGCAGAGAGATCCAGAGAGAACCCACTCGTAATAAAGGAATTCATCTTGTCATATCAATGTCGTTTTTGGTTCATCTGTTAATGCAGTTTATTAGAGGAGAGGAACCGTACTTTAGGTGGTGGCTCGCGTATTTACATAAATCTATCAAGCGTGTGCCGGTCTGTGTTCTGTTCAAATCACAACGTACACAGCCATAATTCACCTTGCAACAAACCATTGAGCCGAGTCTTATGTTTTGCTTAACTGCACTCAAGTTGAGAATCAAATATATAACGAGGGAGAAATGCTTTTCTTATCCATTATTGAAGTCATCTACAAAGATATGAGATCTGAAAAAGAGCCCAGAATGAAAGAAAAATGCAAATCAGTCCAATAATATTGGTTTATGCACAGGTTATATACCTTGGAAATAAAAGACCTGAGTGCTTTTAGAGCCATATGTTGCTCCTTTGTTCCAGGAGGGGAGATGCCTTCATGTCACTTATGTTTCTGATTAGCAAAATGATTTATGCCACAATCACTCAAAAATTCAGACAGCGAATGTGAAAATGCATTGTGACTCCACCAGATGTGCACAATAAAACAAGATTTCCATTGTAATCTGGGGTACTTAGTTTATATGAAGCTAATATAAGGCACACTTGGATGTGGCAAAGTTACTCTTTTTAAAATTTGACTATAAATGATTGTAAATAAATTGTGTGTTTTATGCTGGATGGCATGAGTGGGTTGATAAATTAGGAACAGTTTTGTACCCTGACTTATCTACAAGACAAACCTGGTGGAGATCACAGGGATTAATTGCTTCAGAGGTGTGGAACGCCGCTTTCCCATTCTTCCCTGCGCATTCTGCGCCTAAACAATGATTAATCACCCTTTAACTATTCTCCAGAGGATGCCAGCATTTGCCAAGCCTGGCCTTATCCCCCGAAATCCGCCTGTGCAGGTTGGGGAAGGTACTTGCCAGGTACAGCGAAGGCAACCTGTCCTCATCCGTTATCAGATTAGGGAAGTGTCAGGGAGCAGACGCACAGGAACAACGCTGTTGTTCCTTGCAGATCCCAAATCACTGCCCACCAACTCCTCCCCCAAAACACAGCTACCCCCCCCCACCCATTTT
>OMNW01014551.1:37144-52230 GCA_900303245.1 Selene dorsalis
AGCCCTCCTGCCTCAGCTGTCACTCACTCCAAAACCATCAGCGCCGTCAACGCTTCCCAGCCAGTCACGTGGCCTTGGCTGCTCTGGCAGCTCGCAGTGCCGCTGATTTTCTGCCAGCAGTGAAGGCTGTGAATCAGATCACGTGTCTCCAGCTTGTGTGGAGAATAAAAAAGAGCCCTGGAAAAAAAGGCTTCACTTTCAATTTATAAACATCAGAAATCACTGTATGCGAATCTATGTTACGTCTCCCATCAGCCTGACTGACGAGTACATCCAGGAAGAGAACATCTTTAAACCTCGGTTCTCTCTGAAACACTGAGTGGATCAGCTTCACTTGTAAGAGGTGTAAGAGGAGTATGTTCAAATATAAAAAGTGCCCTCATCACCCTCAGTCACTGATGGCATGCCCAGTGTTGTTCGTACTTATTCTCAGTTGTTTTTCTAATTGAAGTGATATTGATACTGCAACAGTGTAATTTCTCTTCTGGACTTTTTTTCCTCTGAGTTGAAGGGATAAATATAATTCTCTCCATTGCTTACCGGCTGTTCCCAAGTCAGACACATTGACTTACTACACATTGACTGTGAGTCTGATTCTCTTAGTAGGTGGCATTAGTTTTTAAGGTTATCCTTTTCCCTTAAACTAGGCTAGCATCTGTATTTAGCCAACAGACAGGAGCATTTACCAAAGTGTCAAATTATTCCTGAATTGGAATCTCGTTTTCGTGTTTCATTTATTTAAATGCACCTCCACATATCCCATGCAATCAAATTGATGCTGCAGTTACTCCAGCTTTGACTGAAAGTTGTTACATTCCTGCACTATACTCTATACTACAATACCACACTATGACATCACTGTTGGGTGTGGTGAGACATCCAAACTTTGAAGTGAAACCCTGCTCTTCAGCCTGGTTTTGAGTTACTTCTTTAAGTGCTGCTAATCCTAAAAGTGTTGCTAATGCAGTCAATCTATAATCCAATCTAATCAATCATGCTTCAATGACTCTACAATGATGTATAAGACTGTGGTTTCATGTGGACAGACTGAGGCTGGACTGTGACTGTGCCTCTAATATCCAAACAGAATATCACCAGGAAGAGTTAAAAAGGAAAAACACAACCTCACTCATCACTGCGGTTGTTCAGCTGCTAAAAAAAACAAACAAAAAAAATCCATCGTCACAGAAAAGCCATAAAGAGGTCATAGTTAATAAGGTGAGAACGCAGCCTCAGAGGGATGATTCGGAATCATGGATCCCACCAGAGAACAACAAGGGAGTCACAATCAATAGGCCAGAGACCTCAGCAGACCTGAGGACACATGTGACAACTTTGCTCTGGTCAGTTAGCAGAACAAGGTTATCCTTTTAATATTTCATGCCACCTGCAGCAAGTGCCTGCTTGCACTAATGTGGGAGACAGATAAACAGGCCGCAGGTCCCTTGCTGATCCTCTTCATGACCGTGGCTCATAAGTGCAGGCTTTATCTCCATATCGACTCGATATCTCAAATGGATAACTTGTGTTGCCTCTGATTTGTGTTGGAGGAGGAGTGAGGCGTGAAAGCTGCGGCAAAGGCAGGGACACCTCTCGCTAATGCTGTTTGAGCTGTCTGGAGGCCCTGAGGGGCTGCCTCACACTCTGCCTCTGTCTCTGTGCTCCCCCTCACAGATGGACCACACTCCACCACTGTCTACTTAACGCTTCCCTGCTCTCTATCAGCTGTCAAATGCAATGTTATCACGCTGCAATACAACCAAAATAGCAATTACTCAACAGGAGCTTCACCGCAAACAGCTGAAAGGGAAGTATTTGCAACGCTGTGTATGTGTCACAGTACAGGATCGTGTTTTCAAATACCTTTTATTGAGTTTAACAAATCAACAAATGATCAGATGTTTTACTCCATGAATTGACAAAATAAACCTTAAATGGCTGCTCCTGTTATTTTGTATTCTTTACTCTGTGAAAAAAAAAATGCATTTGTTGGGGACTAATGCATGTGTAGTGCTCTCATTAAGGAGTGATGTAATGTCAGGTTAAGGTTGGGTGCAGGTTTGTATGAGGCTTATCATTTTTTCTTTTCTTTATTTTCTTTCTTGCGGAGCTGAAAGGTTGATGGTGGTGTCGTCGATTATGGCACTTGGTGTTCCCAGGTAGTGTCCAAGTATTAGCCAGGCCCGACCATGCTTAGCCTCTGAGTTTGGTTGAGATTGGGTGTATTCACAGTGGTTATTCCCAAAGGTTTGTAGACCTGGAGATGAGTAAACTCTGAGCTTCCTGTTCCACAAAGTGTGATCACATTAACATAACCTTGAGTCTTCTCCAGAAAAAAAATTATCCTGAATGTTTCAAATTTTCTTAGCCAAGCTTGTGAGGAAACCTCTAGTGGTGGAGTTTAAAGTGCAATACAGTGCATGTTGGGCATAGGATTGGTAGACAAAGGACTGCTGCATAAGAGGCTGCTGCTCATTTCCTGTGTTTCCTTTATCTACAAAAGTTCCATAACCTTAACCCTTGTAACCATCAGAGGTGACAAGATGGTTGACTTGGACCAGAGCATGTGCCATGGAGGCTTAATCCTAATCATAGTGGTCTAGATTCAAATCCAAAGTGGGAAATTCTACTGAAATAATTTCCTGCCTCCTACTGCAACCCCTTAGAAATAAAAAAGGCCAACAAGGGGAATGACTGAAAAGAAACCAGCTGTCAAGGGGAGGGTTTTCAGTTGGACCCGAAAAGACTGAGAAGACTGAGGTTAAATACACGAAGGGAAACGGGAAACAGGTGGAGCAATCACACACAGGTGAGACACATGAGGTAATCACAGGAAGACAAGACACAGGGAATTTTAAAATAAAACAAAGCTGGTAACACAAGGGGCAAACAACGTATGTATGAAGCTAACCAAACAGTTTCTTAACCTAACCAAACTGACTGTTCCACAATCATAATCACATGTTTATTAGTTTTACCAAGATAACTTAAGTCCAGCGCACATGCTGCTATAACTCATATAGTTTGTATGTGAGGGTGGAGGGACAGGTGACCTGTGTGGTCACACGGGTTGAAGGACTTGTTGGTTTATCTCTCAGTCTCCACGTCTCCTGCTGAGCCTGAATGGGCAGTCTGACACACCACTTCATTTCCTCTCTCAAACATTGGATATTAAAGAGCATATTGGGGCGCATTCAGTTGCAGAAGACAACTGTCATGTTGCCAATCAGATCCAATGCAGTCCTATAAACTTATGTCCTATCCATTTGATCTACATTTTCATCTTCTGCTGCCAGCAGCACTTTGTCCCCGTCAGGTTACAGCTGAATAAACAAATTGAAAAATTTAATCTTACAAACAGTAGGATTTCAGCACTTTATCATCCATTAAGGAAATTCAAGCCTGCTAAATAATAAATGAGGGAACTACGCTGAGTAAAATGTAATAGTGTTAACTTATTGACTCTTTTCTCCACTTCAACTCAGGCTCTTTCAGTGCTGCTGCTGTTTTTTAAAGATAAATGTGCATTGTCACACATTAATCTTTCTGGCTTCACTGGATTAAAATGGAGGCTCTGCTCTTTATTTATCCATTGCCATGGGTAGTCGTAGTACCAGGGGCCCATTGATGAAGCCTTGTTTTCATTTTTTCATTCACAATACACACACTTAACTTAGTATGAAGATACTGAAGATAGAGTTTCTGTATAACTGTACAACTGATATGGAAACAAAAACTCAAGAGTTTCCCATCCCAGGATAAGACTTTGTTGAAACAGACTAATTTGGGACTGACTTTTTAAAAAAAAAGACCCTCAGTGATCATTTCCATGCAATAGAAGGATGCCACATGTCTCATGTCTCTGTTTTTAGCACTTCCATTGTCGGTTTTTGTTTTTTAATTTGTTGCCTGTAATTAAACTGTGAAGGTAAAAGAAAAAATAACATTACATCAGAAGCCAAACAGAAAGATAGAGTTCAACAGGGGCAACAAAAGTTTTCCACGCTTTCAAATAGTTTCTGATCTCATTGCAGTAAAGTAAAATGTACATTTAAAGTAAGACCTGAAACAATCTTTTGACTTCACGATTGAGTCTTAAATGTTCCCAAACTATCACCAGCTCTTCACAGTTAGTTGATTTCCAGCAGGTGTATTAAGTGCCTCCCTCTCGTTAGATAGGTCTCCTGAGAGCTGTTGGGCTGAAAGTCCCTAAGGGCCCTCAAGTCCATCAACAAACTAATGTGCAGGCATTTTACTAACTACTTACAGATTATATAACCTTACATTTATATGCAACAATTCATACTGTGCAGCACAGAGTTGATTGAATTGCATGAGGACACGACACCCAAAAACTCACATAGCAGAAGTCAGTAAACCCACCACCATTACTGGCTTGTTCATGCACGTTTCGCATCAAAGTCATATCCAGTATCCTCCACAGCCAAGCTACAGTGTCCATTAAAATTCACATTGTGAAAGCATATACACGTGCATCAACAAAAAGGCTAAACAAGTCAAGTCTTCAACAGTAGACTGGTGTAGAGGAGAGGAATGAAAGCTCATATACAGCACCCATTGATGTGCTTTTGAATTATCTCACAGTGTTATTGAGGAATAATGATTCTGTCTAATAAAAAAAACAATGATTTCAAAGCAATTGAGAGTAAAATATTAATATAAATAACATAAAAACAAGGATCTCTGCAATTACAAACCACTGAGTGTTCTCAAACTGTACTAGCCCCATGTGGAACGACTAATAGAGACAAGAGGGACCAGCAATGATCAAATTACTTTCAAAATGAAAACACAGTATTTTGTTTGTACAACTGAGGGGTTTTAAAATTCCTAATCCAAGCACCATGAACTGTGCGGTACACCTAGTTTACCTCGACACGCCTCCCTCCCAGGAGAAGGCCTGCAGGAGCTTGTGATCCGTAACTCTGTAATTATTCACTTGACAAGGTCTTCCTTGTAGTACACTGTGCATTAGGCTCATTTAAACATGTGACAAAACACAAGCATTTTTGACAAGTCGCACATATGTTAACAATGGCAATGTGTTGCTGTGGTGCCGAATTAAAAAGATATCTTTACACCTACAGACACATTCTCTTAATGTTACAATATGCAATCTGTTATATTAAGCATGAAGTAGAATTTGAATGTACAACAGTGTTAATCAGTCGGATTTATATGTGTTAGATGCAGTAGGAGGTGACAGACCTGATTTTATTTATTTATTTAGCAGATTATCACACTTTCCCGACAACAAGCTCTTAGAAACAGCTCAATCAACCTGCATCCATCTGTCAGTCCATCAATCAGGACAGGAAACTGAGAAAAAGGAAAGATGATATAAAATCAGAGATGGGTCCTCCACTTAATTGCCTCCCACTTTGTTATTGACTCCTCTGCACATCTTGATCACATCTGGTGCAGGCAACAGTTTTCTCAGCACTCTTCTGAGTCTCAGACCTTATCTTCCAGCATCAGCGTCTGACCTCTCTAATGTGCTTGTGGCTGAACATGAACAAATCACTTCAGTCAGATTCGACAGCTGGTGGAAAGACTGAAAGCAGAAGAGTGGAGGATGTTACTGCAGTAGATTCACGCCTGTGCTTTTTGGAATAAATTGAAACACACAGAGTATGGGTTCAAGTTCAAGTTCAGGGGTGCACATACTACTTCACTGCCTGCCCAGTATCATCCTTTCTAATCCAATGTTTTGCCAGTGCTTCATAGCCAGAGTTAGCATTAACAACCATTTATTCTCCAGTCTTGCCAAGAGCTTCAGCCATTGTTGTGCTTACAATACAAGAGGTTATAATAGGCCCTCTCACCAGTGCTACCTCTTCAGGACGGCCTGGACTCAGCATTGGAAAATGACAAGATTGTCCGCATAGACTGGGGCTGGTGAAAAAAAAAGTGATATAAATAGAAGCACAGATGAGAGGATAGTTTTCCATTGCTCAGTGTGGTAATGTTGGCTATGTAGAAATAGCAAAAGTCACAAGTAGTGCCAATAAATATTAAACTGACAAATATTTCACAACAATCTTTAGTTAAGTTCTTATTTGGATCTGAATAGAAGATGCAAAAGGTATCAAACAACAAGATCTATTTAGATGGAAGTGCAGCCTGATGTCATTAATCTGGATAAAACAGGACAAAGCTGATGTGTGCATGTGTTTGTGTGTGTGGAAATCATTTACAGGTACTAAATAAATATGTTGTCTTAATGATTCTGACAAGTAATTCTCTGTCATTATACAATCTCTTTTTCTTCACCGTGTGCCTCCAAAAGAGCAGCTGTTTGCATCAGGCATGGCAAAGAGCAAAGTTTGGGTAAAGTTGTCACTTTCTGCTCCAAGGAATCGTGGGACCAGCAGCTGGCAGGTGCAGCAGTTTATCACAAACCCAGAAATAATTGAAAGTGACAACTGGCAGCACCACAAATGATTTATTAGTCTTTTACTCAGCTTCTAACCATCCTTGGGGCTGGAATCAATTATTCACCAACTATGTGTCTTCAAATCATTAATTCTACTGTGTGGAGCCAAACGCCGTCCCACTTCATGTACCTCCTCATGTACCAGACCTTGGACTTGTTCCACCAGGTTCTGCTCCGTCTGGTAGACATCTGCATCTGAGCATCCAGCTGAGATACAGTCAGATGTGTTGGTCCAGAACAGAGTCACATCGGGTCACCTGAAGCCCTGCGAGGACGACAAGCAAGATGAAGATATTCAGAGGTGTTTCAAACAAATGGCACAGTCAGTCCAATTCGTTTCACCATTAGAAACCTCTAGATTTAATATTCAAGTGATTGGAATTCATTGCATGTGCAGCACAAATTAAAATCTCAAACAACAGATAAATCTATATAAAGCCAAGTATTAATTTATCAGGCTGATATTACTTTCATTAAAAATTGGATATCAGCCAGTCAGTGTTGTCCCCTCACATTTGAAGGATATAATGTATACTGTTACTTTTGTGATTTTAATTATGATTGTGAATGGGTTATCATGCATTTCATATTTTTAGCATTGGGAGTTTTAGCATCACTTGGTTAAATTACTGTTTAAAAGGCTCTTCCAAAACAGCATTAGAGTGATGTTTAGCTTGACAATGTGCAATTTGTGAGATGCTGGATAAAATAGCAGGAAGTCATTGGTCAAATGTTATACAGACATTCAAATACAAAAATAACTTGTAACAAAGCCTTCATTGAAGATATACAGTTAATAGATATGTCAAAGGTTATAAGCAGTCTCATACAAACTCAATTTAAGTGCTAAATTAAGTGATGAAAAAAATCCAATGAGCTTTACGGGGGGTATCTACAGGTTTATTTCCTCCAATTGTACTGGTTGCCAGGTACGCCAAATACCGGAGGTAGATGGAGAACAAGAGAGATGTCAAGTGAGCAGTCTTTCGTGATAAATCCTTTCTCTGTGCAATACATACAACGCACAACAATCTCCTTGTAAAACATGTTTAGATCACTAACTAAACAGCTGACTGACAAATGCCATCATATAACGTCTTTTTAAAAGTCTTTTAACGTCTTTTTTTTTTTTTTACTTCATCAGTGATTGAACCTGTTATTTCTATATTAACGAGCGTTTAGTCATTTCCAGACGTTTTAGTTTAGTAGCTCATGTTAGCTAAGTATTTATTGTCCAGCCTGAAGGAAATCCATCCAGCTTATTCATCCTTATCGGTGAAGTATGACAAACTGAAGTCGCAGCTCCCGTTAACTTGGACACGTGGCTTTTGAGCCCCGTTGCTTCCTTAAGTTGGCACCAATGCTCAAAAGCTTGGCTGATGTTCACTCTCGTCCTGCTTCGTTTTTGGTCTGCTTGAATTTGATGCTGGGACGATCCCATTTCTCCACAGAGCTATCATCTGGCACCCCCCTGAGCTCCGCATCACGTGACATCAACGTACTAATGCTGTTGGCGCAGAGATCATTTCATGTCCATGTTGCCAACGTAACCAGCTGTAAATATTTATATATTTTGGACCTGTAAAAATTTATAAAACAATTTTTTCTATACTATAATTTTTTTTTCAGTAAAATTAATACTTTTATTCTGCACCCCTCTAGACATTCTGTGGATGTATTATTTTGGAAAAATTAATCATTTTGATGAAAAAGTTGTAGCTATGACCTTTAATTTGTCACATAATTTATCCAAAACTTCAAGTAGAATACAACACCTATTTAAGAGCTGTCAAAATTTTCTTGTACGGTTTGAGTCAGTTAATTCCTTAAAGTTCCATTATTGTAGAAAGTGAGATGTCCATGTCTTTATTGATTAGAAAGCAGGCCTATCACCTATATGAATACTGTGGAGGTTCAGAATGCACACAGTCCATATTCAAAATTGTGCTTTAAAATGAGTCATCTGGAATTCTGTGACTTTGTGATGTCACAACAAACCAGTCACTGCTCTTAACACGGATCCTACGATACAAATTACTTTATTAGTCCCCAAAGGGAAATTCATTTGTCTGTCAGCTCATGACCATTTGCTGAAGAATCAAAAAAGACAGATGGCTAAAGGTACAAAGGATCTTCTGTATTTCTCCATCCTGCAGCAAAGAGAGAGGAGCCGTCCACCACCGCTGCTTTCCTGGTCCATCAAGGTGCCATGAAGTGGATGATCTGAGTCGTCCAGAATGGCCTCCACCACCCTCAGTGCGTATCTCTCCACCACATCCCTCAGAGTCCATCAGGGGCTGTGTCCGAAGTCACTCACTACTCGCTATATAATGGACTATATAGTGACTACGCCATTTTGTAGTGGTGTCCGAATGTTAAGTGAGAATTAATATTCCCTATATGGTGGATTCATTGTATCCCACAATTCACCGCGAAATGTAGTGAACAGCCAATGGTCACTAACCAAGCAATATGAAAACGTTTTAGTTACGCGACGTAATAACGTAATTAACAGCTCGGCGGTGTCGTGTCTGGAAGTGTTCTTTCATTTTACCAGTGAGCTCAGTATATAGTCCTCTATATGGAATCCACTATATTGTGAGTAGGGAGTAGTGAATGAGTGAGTGATTTCGGACACAGTGAGGGAAACATGATTGTAGTCTCCTGATATCATTAAAAGTGCCTCAGGGTGTTTAGTCTATATCGTACCAACGACTTCATGGAGAACTTCAGATGTACACAAGTAACATCCTCTCTTCTGATGGGCTGAGAGGCTGGTATTTTGGAGTCTGGAGCCAGGAGCTCCAAAGAGAGGCCTGACAGATGACATGTAAACTACACTGAGATGGCTTTGGTTCTTGAAACTAGAAATATAGTTTCTTATGAATAATAAAACTTGAAACAAAACATCAGAAAAGTATAAATCATGGGACTGCTGAACATAGAAAGGCACGAAGCATTGACTTCTTCCTGCAGGTTAAAACATATTAGGTGCTGCAGTGAACAAACTACCAGTGTGTTCATGGTAGTGAAGGAACACATCAGCCAGTGCAACAGTGTTGTGCTTTGATGTATTTTTATTATATATATATTTTTGTTTGGACAATAATGGAGTTCCACAGCACAGAGAACTGAGATATATCAACCTTGTGATTGCATAGACAATATTTGTTGATTGGATCAATTATTTGGTGAATTTGGAAGATTTGGCAACAAAATTCAAAAATCAAATAAAAAATCAGTTAACTGTTTTACATGACAGGTGCCATATAAACTGTATAAAGTTACTTTTTTTATCCACTGTCATGTAGGCTACAGGGTGTGTTGACGATGCGGAGATATGATGACTACTTACACACAGATGTGTAAAAATACAATATGTCTCCACCTTCTTGAGCATTTCTAAGGGTTTCACGGGTTTCAGGAAGACCTGCCGCTCTCTTTTTCCCCATTCAGTTCTCATATTCAGTTTTTCCTTCAGTGTCTGCACTGGACTATAAAAAGATGGACCAGGCTGGCTTCCTTTTTTAGAGCTGATTTCCTGTCATTGTGCTACAGTAAAACACGCAGTGGTAATTATCTCTCTTTTTCCTTCATTTCATTACATCTTATCAGTTATGCCTTTTCCCTTCAACATAAAACACACACAACAAGCAATAAGGCATTATGGGATTTTTTTTTCTCATTTTTCATTCAAAAGGGTTTAAGTTTTATGTATAATTAATCCGGTATGGTTTTAAAGTTCAGCAGGCAGTATTTTATCTGTTATAACTGAAGCCCTCTCATCTTTATGAATACAAAGCATATATAATGTGCTGCCTCCCTATTATTAATTATGGAAATAACACAACAAAAGCACATCCTAAATCCATTACTGTTGTAAGCTAGACTTGTCTCAATAAATCAGTGTCTACAATCAAAACTGAAATAATTTTTTATGCATAATGTATGTGCTTGTTGCCACAACATCTGTTCATTATGCAGAGTAATGCATTCTTGTAGTTTTTAAAAACTTCAGTCCTATAAAATAATCATAATGACTGCTTCATTACGGAGCACTGGAAGACAGAAGTACATTTTACAATACGTCTCATGATTTACAGTTTCATCTACTTTTATTGTCAAGTCAATCACAAGTTTGAGGGGAGAAGTGTGGGGGTAGACTCATTAAGGCAGATGTTGGTGAAATCACATGTGTTCATACGAAGCACATCAGGCTTGTATGTGAAGTGGGTGTGAGGGTGTTTGGACCCCAGAGCCCTCTGTCACTCATAAAGAGCCCCATAAGAAAATGTCCATCACTCTACCTGGGCTGCATTTCTTTAGGGGGATGAGGTTGTTTTTTTCTTATGCATGTTTCCTGATGCTGATGATGTGTTGATGTGACACACATAGATATGAAATATGATCTTAATATGTTGCACAGCTGAACTGCACATTTCTAAATGCTTTTCTAAAACCATAACTCAAACTTGGTCCCCATATTTCTTTCAGTGGGATTTTCATCTGTTTGGTAAGTGTAAACTATACTACACACAAACTACTTGGTGCAAGCAACCTATTCCATGAATTTCATAATTAACTCACCCATCATGCGCAATATTAAGCGCACACCCCTCTGAATAACTAAAATATTCAATAATAGTAATGTTGAACAGTTTTGAGATTAAAAACTTAAAGGATACAAAGGTTTCAATCAACAAGGTGCAATAATCCAATCCAATAATCCACGCTCTTTTAAGACTTGAGGTGTATACAGTTAATTTAATTGTGTGGTATGAAAACTGATACTCTCTCATCTCAAACCAAGATAACATTCACAGCCTTTATCTAATAACTCAGCAAGACTAGAAATATATATATACACATATATACATATACTGTAAGAATACAGTGTGTTGAATCCATAATACATTGTACTGGACTTTTTACGTGTTGTGTTATTTTGTAAAAATGTATTTAATATGTGATTTTATTATCTTTCCTTCTTTCCTCAAAGGCGTTCTTTTCATCAGTGACCATTATAAATTATGATATGTTGTACTTTGCATTACATTTACATGTATATTCACTCATTTAGCAGATGCTGTGAGGAATTAGGCTCAGGTTTCAGTGCAGCAGGAGACCTTGGAGTATACTTATAGCACTTAGTACTATCCTTTCAATAAGACAAGGTAGGAGGAGATCAGCTAAGGTCGTGCACAGTAAGTGTGTGTTAGACCTGGTAGGGTGTTAGTGGTGTTAGGAGGTGCTTTTGGGAAGAGGCTGCAAGAGACTCTGGAAGACAGACAGGGACAGTCCTGCTCTGATGGTATTTGGTGGTTTGTTACCATAGTGGGAACTACAGACAAGAACAATCTGGACTGTGATGAAGTCATGTACAGGGATGACAATGCCAGGAGATGTTGCTTGGAAGAATATAGTGGCTAAGAAGGAGCATTTGAAAGCATGACTGAGTCATTTTGTGGGTAACTATGAGTGAATTGCATTTGGCTTGCTTGGGTAGCCCTGGGTAGTCAGTGGAGGTCAGTGAGCAGGCTGCCACACTCTGGATCATATGTGAGGGTTTCACTGTGCATGAAGGAAGACCTGTTAGCCGAGCACTGCAGTCACTGAGATGAGAGAAAACCTTGGCCTGGAGCGGGAGCTGAGTCAGCTGAGGCCTGATTCTTGTTATGACAACTGGGAGACAGACGCACCATGGTCAGAGAGGAACAGCTGGTCATCAAACAGGACAGCCAGGTTTCTCCCAACATGAGCTGGGGTTAAGAAATGAAGAGGAGATTTGGTTGTTGATATTCATCCTTGTTCAGTTCAGTCTCAATTATCTACACAGGGTGTAAAATTAACACCCGCCAAGTGTCAATGGCGGGTAAAAAATGGGTTTGGCGTGTAAAACAAAAACACACACCTGCCAGTGGCCGGTGGAAAATTTTGAATTGCAATTCCTGTGCCTCAGAATTTATTTCCATAGTCTATAGCAATGCAACAGGATGAACAGAACCCCAACATGAACCGTCTGTGTTCTGTTCATCTTGTCAGGGTTTATTTCTCTATGATATATGATGTAGAATGTGTATTATAGAAGAGAAACACACATTTCAGGACAGAACAGACATGTCCTGTGATTGTCAGCCTCCTTTCATATTTAATAGCAGATGACAATACCTGAATTAGAAGGCTGAAAATCACAGGACATGTCTGGTCTGATTATAGTGTTCTGATAAAGCAGTGTAAAGCTCGTGTGGAAGTTTACACCCCCTGGTTATAGCACCAACCAACACGTCTTCTGGTTTCTTGACAGATATCCAGGTTACAGAGGACAGTGCATCTAAACCATGCTTTTATTCAAAGCTCATAAGAAAAGCACAGAGTGACTCACAAGGAGTTTATCAGCACTGGTGTTAGAATTCCACATAAGATTACACTGCAGAAACACATCCTGACATTTGATACTGACATACTTAATTTGAAATGATGATGATAATTGATACATAGGCCATACTGTAGAGGAGCAGAGGTTACCTAACCCAACCTATGGGTATCAAAGCCAACTATTTTATTGCTTTCCTTACAGCACATATAATCCTGACTTCATAAACTAATCCAAGAATAACCTAAAATGCCACTGATCATATTTATAAAGCACTTAAAAGAACATTTTAAACAGTTTGACGTAATGCAATTCATCACAGGGAGTGATTTCTCCTATCTTTCAGGTGGTGGTCTTGTTATTTCAGGATTAATCCCCTCATTGTTGAGGTGCTCTGTGGATGACTTTATTATCCGTGCAATTGGATGTAATGCTGGAGAAATATAAATACATAAGCTCTGGTGTTCTTGGATTTTCTCTCCTGATAAGAACCGATAAAGGCTTGACAACATTATTTGCCAACATCTGACATGTTAACACCCGACAGTGTACGGCAGGAGAACAGATCGCTTCCTGAGAGCTTTTAAGAAGATGATGCTGCTTTGAGATGTGGCTGCATATAAACAGTTATTATCTGTGTCACAGTGCTAGTGGCAGCACCGGAGTGATGAAGAAGAATATTCCTGTTGCCCCAGCTTGCCGCCATGGGACTGTTATCTCTGCAGCACATACATCAGACACTGATGCACACACCTCTTCCTTCTGAATGCAACATGACAGGTTCCTTTAGTTTCCCACTTCCAATTCAGATAACATGGCAGTCTTGATCCAGCATGAAGCGCTTAGGAGATGTCGGCAGATATGAATTGAACTGTCAATAATGCGCGCAGCAAAACACTGGGCTTTTAAAATGTACAAGGTCCCAAAGAATATGTGTATTCTTTGATACAGAGATTATGTTATCAGTGTTCAGGGTGTCTATGCAGCACGCTATTCAAGAACTGATTGATAATGCAACAGAGCCTCCAACATTTTGATTATTTACATTTACATAAGAAGCAAGGAAATTGATTTCCTCTCCAAACGGCACACACTCTTATATTTACATTTTAAAGGCCTTTAGAGGATGTTCTTCTCAACACTGGTTTGTGACAGATGCATCACTGAAATATGCTTTTATTTTGTTTAAAAGATTAAGAGGCAACTAGATACAGAAGAGAGTAAGTGTGGAAAGTTTCCACATCCCTAATATAATAATGCTCCTACAGTAGCGTACATAATGTATCCAGATGACTTCATCCCTGTTTTTGTTTCAGCTCTGGATTAAATATCTGCTGTGTAAAATCTATATATACTGCATGCGTAATGTTGTGGTGAATACAGATTAGAGATTTACATGAAAATAGAACAGAAGGCGAACAGTTAATGGATGTACAGAGTGAATAAATGCTGTGAATTGCTGATTAAATAATCATATTTGCGATATCTTTGATCTTAATCCAGGTTGGTTTATCCACGTCCTGCATCACTCATCAAAGGAGTTTTATTAAGTTTCACAGTGTGAGCACAAACTCTAGAAATCAAATTCATGGACACATGAAAAGGTGAAGGTTCTGTCAAAACACTATGAATGTAACGCCACACATCCCTTATATCACATAACACCAAGTTCACCCACCGTGAGACAGGCAGCAGCTACAAACTCACACTGCTCAGCCCAACTCCGTTCAAACACACTGAACTTGTTTGTGAATTCAGATCCCAAAATTTCACATGATACTAAATGTGTCAGGCTGAATTTATGGTAAACTGTGTAAGCTGCTGAACAAGACAACAAGGGTATTTCCATTAGAAGGAGTAGCACACTGACAAAACTGAACACAGTACAGTATATAGTTAATATAGTCTCAGTTTAAACATCTGTAGCTTCATAAAATGATTGGGGTCTTCAAAGCACCTACAAAAAACTGATGGAGAGATGGAGATGGGACCCCTTACGATAAATATTTTATGCAATTGTGTTTTATATTAAAGTGCCATGTATGAAAGTACCTTGTTATTGTGCATTTAAAACTAAGATAATCATATAATACACAGGTTCATATTTTAATGTTTTTATTTTAAACATAAATGTAAAAATAAAAATATTGGAAAAAAAAGAAGTCTAATCAAAAGTTTTGTGACCCGACTGGAGTACCTCCGCAGATCCCCTGTTTAAGACCTCTGGACTAGAAGTTGTTGATACAGAATTTACAA
>OMNW01014552.1:0-25316 GCA_900303245.1 Selene dorsalis
TTTGTTCCGCCTTAATGACCCTGCCTTGATTCCATCCATAATGCTCGCAGCCCTCACTACACCTTGCCTATTTAGCCCACAGTCATGTCAGCCCACTTCTCCCATTGCTCAATCTTCGCCCTCATTTCACTTCTTTTTGTTATGTGTGTGTGTGTGTGTCCGTGTGTGTGTGTTTGCTGTGAAAATGCTCTTGTCTTAGAGGAGCTCCCTGCCACACAATGGCCATCTAAACTCATTAAGAAAATTCCGTAAAGAGCCATTAACAAACGGGTTCTCTTTGGCCAGAGATATCAGGTCTAATTAGGTGACCGTTCTTGACAGGGTTGCAAAAACAAAAGGCGCGCTCGCATTTGAAAAGGTTCAGGTCCCGCAAAGGGCCTCACGTTTTTTTTTTTTTTTTTTCCTTTCTCCTCCTCCCGCTTCTTCTTCATCTCCCCCCACTGTAGCCGACTAATGACTGTGGGTTTAACAACAAAAAAGAAGAAAAAAATACCTCTCTTCCCTGGGAAGGCAATGGGGAAAGGTTCGCCATCCGCCGAACAAAAGCCTTTCCACTTCGGGACCTTTTTCCCCCTCGCCAGGTGATTCGCTGTCCTCATTTATGAGACAATGAAGCCACAGACAGACTTATTGTAAACACTTTGCATGGGCTGTTAAATGGACTGCCATGCCAAGGCAGCAACCCAGGCTTCAGCCCCCCCCTCCAGTCCTCCTCCTCTCACAGTTTCAAGTACAGTGTGGACCGCTGCCGTTTTTGTTGTAGAGGAATTTGTTGTGCTGACACTGGAGCAGAATCATGGTTAGATAAGTGCATCCTGGCAGAGCGGGGCCTCACATCTAGAGTACATCATGCAAACAGTGGATTATTATACATAACACAAACTGAGCCTTGACAGGGGAAACAAGAGCTCGGATTATTTTTAATTATTCACATTCAATTTGCAAAGACATAAGATTTAGACAAATACAGAGATGCATACAAGTCCAAAAGTGCAACATTACAACATGTTTTGAGGTTCATTTACAGATTATTTATATTTTTTCACTTTATGAAGTCAAATTCTGCAGTAATTTTGCAAATAATTCAACTTGCATGTGCATTTTCACATGCAAAATTGCACCTTTTAATGAGTTGCAAACCATCAATAGGTGGAGGGCGTAGATCTTTACATGCACCTACGTAGGATGAAGCTGTTGACTGTGTGTGTCTTGCTGGTCCGTCCTCGCTGTCTTGTCTCTTCAAACGAGCCTGGAGATCAAGTGTGTTTCTCTTTGTCATCCACATCTAAATCTGTTTACAGTCGGGACCTTTGCAGCTGAGTAATTCATCCATGTTTGAGTGAAAAGATCTTTCACTGTAATGTGCAGAGACAGACGATGGTGACCTTTGTTCTGCTTTATATTGTAGTGAAATACGGTCTGTTTTCAGCAAGTAGCTCAGCATAAATATGACACAAAACTCTGACATGTTGTTGATTTTTTTTATTTACCCACATATTCATGTTTTCTGTTGTTGTAGCTCAGTGCTGTGATATATTGTATGCACTATGGGAAAAAAGGCCTGATATCTTTCACAGTGTTTGGATGTTTTGCTGCAAACACTGTAAAAAGAGCTGCACTGACGCTGGCTGTATAAAGCACACCACTCTGGGAAATTACATTTTCCCTGTTGTGCTGTGTGTGTGTTGTGGTTGTGCATGCCTGTGTGTGCGCTTGTCTTCACACATTTGCTTTTCCTTTTTATTTTATTTTTTTATTCCCCTCCTTGTTGTGTCCCTCTGACCGTATAAGGTCCATGATAACACTTATTTTTGGCTTTTTTCGTCACAATCTTTGCTCGTTCACACCAAACTGGTTCAGATTAGGATCTTTGAAAGCTTTAGGTGGGCTCTAATTCCAGGCAAAAGTATTTTCCCATGTTTGGAGCAACATCCAAACTGCCCACATTTTGATGCACACAGGCAGTACAACAGTAACATGATTAAGGAAATGGCCCGTGAGAAACTTGGATTATTTCAGTTGCGTTTTGCTCTTATCTTAAGTAAAGCTACAATCACACCTACAGTTTGTTTTGCTTGGTCCAAACCAGAGTGGAAAATTTAATTCGAGTTTAGTTTCACACTGCCCAGTAACAAGGCAACCACGAATTGTAAATAAAAGTCATGTAGGTTAGAGATTTTGGCAGGAGAGGTGGAGCTCAAATTAAATCCACATAAAGAAATGGCTGACTTTGTTCTCCTTGGCTTTCCAAGCAGGCCGAGCTGCTTCTGTCTCCCTCTACCCATAATCCCTTGAGTTGTTTCCTGTACTTGGTTTGGATTACATTTTAACATCTAACGGACCACATCACAGTTCTCCTTGCTTTTTTAGAGGACTGAGACTTTTTCAGCCATCGTGGTGCCATTATTTTGTTTTATATGGGTTTGAATGGCGCTGTTCTCACCTAAAACATAAATGAAAACACGGAGTGCATGGAGTTTAAAAGCTGGAAGAGTAAAACCTATAATTCTCATATTTTAGCGAATGTATCGGCACAAATTCCACATGTAAACACCACTGGGAAATACACAAGAGATTTAAAAGCAGAGCAGTTGAAATCGTCCTGACTCTTCGTCTTCAATGTTACGTTCCCCACAGTCCTGCCTGGCATACGCCCATGACTTTCAGACTCCGCAGTTCCTGTTAAATATCTGTAATCCCAAAGCCCAAGATGAGACATCACAGTGACGCCATCAGGGTAATTTTCTCAGACTTAAAAAAAAAAAAAAAACAAGTTATACAACTGTTTTCACAGGGTGAATAATGCTCCAGACAAGTAAGCTGATCTGGACTGGTGGAGTTCCCCTCAGATTTCCCTGCATTTCGTGCCATAGTTAAAGGCTTTAAATTGATTGTGTACACCGATAAATCATCACTTTCCTTTTTCTCCACACACCACAGAGCAGTGGGAGATTGTTTTGCAACTGTCAACCACTTTTTTTTTTAGACCTGGTGTGGACCTGTTTTATTGTTGTGCAAAATAAAACCGGGCTCATCCATAAAACATACATCAGAGCAGTGGACGGTTTCTGCAGCTCACTGTGGAAGCAGAAGCAAAAAAAAAAAAAATCTATTGTCACATGTGATGTCAGTGTGATGGCATGCTGTTTGGAATAGGAGATGAAAAGGAGTGTGTCAAATCTGTCCAGACAGTGACACTGACCTGACCAGCCCCACCCACAACCGCTCAACACACACACACACACACATTAACTATTCTTTCCAAGCACATGACAAGATGACTCCTGCTACACTCACACACACATTTCCTCTCTCCAGTCGTCCACGGAAGACACCAGTTCAGTTTTAAATTGATACTGCTTAATTTTAAAACACAATAATACATATTTACAACCACTTATTCTTGGTGCTTTTGACCATAGCTGATAGTTGAAAATGCTGCAGCATCATTAAGTGCAGCAACTACTGAACAAATCCTCTATCTCTGACCTATTGTGCAGAATTAGCACATCTTCAGTTTGACTTTAAGATAAGGTGATTAAGTAGTTTAAATAGTAAAGTGTTGGCTATGTAAATGCTCATAACACAGCACTGTAACTGACAAGCATAGTGGCTCAAACTGCAAACATGAACCAGAAATAATAAAGCAGGATTTTCCTCGGAGTTTCCCTCAGCTTTCCTGCGAGCAGGTGGAGTAAAAAGCGAAACTCAAATCTCTGGAGAGCTACAGGACGATGATTCACGCACAGTGACTGACAGCCACACTCGCGGTCCTCTCTGGCAGCTCCTCTGGTTGATCAACAGGTGCCAGGTGAAACCTCCCCACTGGTCTCGTGGATATTCCATCTCCCTTAGCCCTCATTGGTCAGGAATTTCAAACGTGTCTCCGATGTCCCAGCAGTGCATTCCTTGTGGCCACAGGAGCCGCGTGCTGCCTCTGCCTACCTTCGCTGGAAAGGTTAATCACCAACAGGTGCAGGTTTATGTGCTGCTGCTGCTGCCTCAGCTGTTTACCTTCACAGCAAATGTGCTGCATGAACTGAGCTTTGTCACGGTGGGATCTTTGTCCCTCCTGCATCAAGTCGTAGGCAACCGCCCTGACATGCTGCATAAATTTAAGAGCATCGTGTTTTCCTGTCGTCCGAGAGCTCAGAACGCAGAAAATAATTGACAAAAATGAGGACTGAAAACAAGAAAACAAGTTAATTTCTTGCCATTTTCGGAACATTTTAAAACAACTAAGTGAATTTTTAGTCTCTTTTTTCTTCTGGGTACCTTCAAGATTGTATAATGACCATTTTAAAGCCCCAAAACAATAAACTACAAAGTGGTGAGATCATGTGAAACTATTTTTTATAATAGCCCGCTTTGGTCCCATTGCTCTGAAACTTTGATCTCCAGTAAAGCTTATTTTGGTTGGTTTAAAGTGAATTTAACAGCAAAAACGATTAAGATCAAACTGTGTCTACTTTGGATTGATGTCATAATTTTAAAATGGATTCATCATGATGAAAATTAAATTAAGAAAAGTGTTTTTCAACCCAGCGCACAGAGCACTGAAGCAAGTTTGTTCTTATCTTCAGAAACCATAAAGAAGAAATTGAAATTAAAACCTGTCGCATCAGTTGAGACGTTTTAAGAAGATCTGCTACCGGAGCGCCAACGATTTGACCTTCACACTCCTCCCTGTTCCCTCTTGTGTTGACAGTGAGTGTGTTATTATTCGTCCTCCTGCTGCTTTCAGCACAGCGCCTGAAAACTTTGAGTGAAAGTCTGACATGTAAAATGAAATACAAATGGAAAACCTGTCATTCTTTGTTTGGGTGAACCTGCAGCCAACATGTAGTGATTTGGCTGTGTGTGTGGCATAACCCACCCACACACACTCTGTCTCTCTCTCTGTCTCTACACACACACACACCTTTCACCATTTGAAACTCTTCTGGACTCCTGAAACTCTGTTTGCAATTTAAGTCTGCAAATTAGAAGCGTAAGTCATCTGTTTCCCATAATTCTTCTGTCAGACCGGGAGCTGGCTGGGCCCCCCACCACCACCACACACACCAGGCCCTGGGCGGCGCACACACACACACACACACACATGCAGTCATATCACATCATATCACATACACAGTGACACAAACAATGCACAAACTAACACACTCACATTTCTCTTACTTAAGTCATGGCTGCACAGTTTACACAACTCCTAAAGCTGGACTGGATGAAGTTGTATAACACACCTGCACCCCTAAATAAATATGTAGTTCATTAAATTACCAATTGACAGACTTGGAACTCTGGGTTTTTAAAGCCAGTGGAGGTCTGGAGGCGCCCAGTAGGTCATCAATACATATATATATATATATATACACATACTGCTGCTGCCTCAAAATACTAGAAGAAAGTAGTAAGAGTAGAGTTGTCAATAAAACAGAGAAGAGACACTAAACAGGGCTCATGTTCAATAAAAGCAATCACTTATAAGTTGCCAGTGATTATTAAGAATGAATTAAGAATTAAGTGTTTGGATCTTTAGTTTATTTTGCTTTTTTCAAGTCGAACATCATATCAAAAGGGAAATGTATTAGTGGCTGCAGCAGCAGTGTGTTAGCGGGCTCATCATCGATTCATCTGTTGGGGTGCTAACATCCGATAGCAGCGGTGTGTGAACGCAGCTGATTCTTAATACACCGAACGACTCTTTAAACTGTCAAGCTTCCAATTTAATGTATCACAGACAAGCACAGTAATCTGCAGAGGTTAATACTGTGTGTTTATCTGGACCTTTGTGCAGCATGAGTGTGTGTGTGATTTTTCCTGAGTGTCTTTTGTTTTTCTTGTGTGTTCTCATGTGCATACCTTTGTGCATGTGTAACAGTGGCTCCTCCAGCATTTGTGTGATAATGCAGCGACTCTGCATGTGTGTGTGTGTGTGTGTGTGTGAGAAAGCCCAGCAAAGGTGACGTGTTCTACATGTTCACTGACAGCTTTATAGGCTCTGTGGCTCGGCGAGGGGAACAAGATTATGGGAAAGGAAACACACACACACACTGACACACTCAAGCTGGCCATTGTCCCAGATACTATAGTCAGGTGAGGTCCAAGGTTCAGCGCTCATATTATTAACAGGAACAAGCTGGCGCCCAGTAAACACACCTACAACTTACTCAAGTGGAAAGCTGAATTGTTGGGGGTCAGGAGAGGTCAAGGGGGTCGAGTCTGAGGCTGTAATTATCAGAGTGGACGGACAGCTCATCCACGGGGTTCTCAGAGCTGGACACAGCGAGTTTGGAGGAGACTTTTCATGGCTTTAAACTAGGCATGCGTGTGTGGTGGAGTTTCATCTTGTAGCTCCTAGTTTGGAAATTGTATTTGAACCAGATTGTGTCGCAGAGACGCTTGAACATGTGAGATTTTCTGTTTGTTTTTTCAGTGCATGAAGCAAATTTTAGGACACAAAACTGGTTGTCTTAAGTTTGTTTTGTCACCACAGTTAGCCAACAGACCCATTTTACATTGTGCAATCTGATTCATGTGGGAAACAAACAGCTACACATCTGTTACTTAAATGTAATCAGACTTAAACTGCTAAAGTCCAGGAGTTTATGAGTAGATGTGAATGTTGATGCATGGAAAGATGAGAGAACAAAATGTCTGGTCTGATGCAGCCACTTCCTGTTTCTTAGCTGCTATAAATACCACAGAAGAAGAGCACAAAGAGGTACAAAACTTTCTGCGATCGCCTCGCTTGTTACCAGTCATTAGTGCGTCATCAGTTTTCCTAACAGCTGTCCATCGGGAGTCGATCTCCGGTGTCGTGCAGAAGCTCTGCTACCATCTCTGTGCCTTTTTATCAGTTGGTTGTAATTATAATCAAGCTTTTTTTTTTACTGTTGCACTCATTTACATTGCAAAGAAAGCTGGGTAAATGCATGAATGGTAAATCTATCATGCAGATGTCTGGAGAGAAAAAAAAAGGTCCTGTGCTTGTTTTTGCGTTGTTTTTTTTTTCGATCCGGTCAGGTCCACAGTCTTCAAAATGGGAATTAGCACATGCTTCCCATTTTCTGCTCGGCATCCAAGAGACTCCAAGAGGGAGTGTATGCAGAAGATTTCTGACCAGGTGCTCGACACAAATGGGAAGACAATTAAACGGACACAATGTTGATCTATGGTCCTTGGTGGATTATTCAGGAACATTTGGGGCTCAGCTGTTCATCCAACAACATACCAAAGCAGGGGAACAGGTTTTCTTGTCTTTTTATTGTAATTTTCAATTTGAGTCCCAGATCTGCAGATGGAAATGTAAGTTGATCTGTGGGATAAAGAGCAAAAAAGCCCCACATTACCCGACTAACAGCGTCCTCGCCATCAGAGCGGTAACTTCACACTGCACGGCGCTGGAGACCCCACTTCCATAGGACTTGGACATCACTGATATCTGTCATAGATTCGACATAATGGCTTTAGACCCTGTCTTGTGGAAATCTACATCTCACCGCTGTTAACCCCATAAGAAACAAGAAAAGCATTTGACTGCAGCGGTTGGAACTCCTAATTAGGTTGAAGTAGGTCTCTTTGAACCGACGGTGTAGCAGAAAAAGCAAAATGTGAAACATTTTTGGCCTCATTATAAGTTATCTAAAAGGCAAGGGCTCGTGATAATGAGGGCCATCCAGCGGGATGCGATGTGGTGGGAAGAGAGCGCCTAATTGTGTCAAATGGCTGGAAGTATTTCACTTTGAATTATGGGAGAAAAGGGGGAAAATAAAGCAGAGAGGCACAACACGGACACAGTATGCAGCATTAGTGTCAGGAAATAAATGAGGTACTATAGGAACTGTAAGTGTGTGCATTTATTCAGGACAGGCTGATATTAAGGCGAATGTGCATCCTGCACTTTGTCAAAGTCAGACCTCAGACTTTTGTTATCGTGCTGCTAAACAACATACATCTAATTCAACAAGGCCAACAGCAGAATTAGGACTGAAAACAGCAGCTTAGTTTTTTTTATGTTCTGAGTTTGGCTTTGTCAGAATTTCATCACAAATGTTAGCAGGTGAAACAAAGGAAAAAGATCAGTTCAGCCAAAAACAGAGATAATATCTTTTCCCACCGTGCAGATCTGAACGTCTTCCCCACAGGTGGATGAAGGAGCTACGACAGTAAATCATTTAAAGAGTGCACTGTTGGTTTTTCCAGCTGCAGCCGTACACATCGTTGTAGACACAGTGCAACATTTGCACACAAACACACAGTGATGACTGGTGAAAAAGCAGTAGTGTAATAGCTACATGGAAGCAAACACAATGGCTCCTGCATCTGTCCTCATTGACAGTAATGGTAGCGGGCTGCACCAGTAAACCATGCCTTTGAACAGTAATTCCAAATCAAGACAAGAGGTTAAGAGGGTGGGGTGATGGCGGGCGATGGAGGGGAGAGGAGGAGGAGGTAGGGAAGTGGGGGGGCTCTTGCTGGTGAGATGAGAGAGGAGACGTCGCTCTGACAAAGGATGAATACCTTGTTCTCAGTAGCTGACAGCTACAATAGAGCAATCATCACCAATCTGCCTTGTCGGCCGATACACATCACAATGCGCCTCTTGAAAAGGCTCATTTCAGCGACAGGAGTTAAAGTGCTTCACACAGGTGACAGTCAAAAGGCCTCGGCATCTGCATTTCAAAGCTTCCCCCTTGTCTCGTCGGCACAAGTGCGCTGCTGGGCTCGGCACTCGGCACTCAGCGTCTTTTCACAGATTGCTGGTTCTGATGAAACCGGCAAAGTTTTCAAACCGTCCCCTTTTTTTTTCCCTGCTTGGACACAAATCCAGCTTTATTTCATTCTGGTTCCTGGGTTGATCTTTTCCAACAGTGATTGTGCACTTACAAAACCTCTTTACCAATGATAACTGGCCATTTGTGTGAGTTATGAGGATCTTACTGGACTTCTATGTGTGTTTCACAGGTATTATCTGTATAAAGTGAATGCAGCATTAAGGCCTGATTAATTCCTTGTCCCTTGTCAGTCAAAGAGCCTCTCTAATATGTATTAATATGTACTCATGCAGATGACTCTTACTGCCTGTCTCCTCTGGTGGAGCCTCGTTATCTCCACCTGTTGTCCTCGTTAGTCTGACAGACACACCTGCTGCAGAGAGCCCAGTGTTTCTGTTTACAGTGGTGCATTTGCTCCTTTGATTAACTAAGTTACAGGCAAATTATCCAGTCCACAGTGAAGTATGTTTATTATACTCCGACTTTATCAACCCGGACACAAGTGAGTAGCTAAAGTTTGCCTTCCTACTTCTTATAGTGAGATAAATACGTGAATTGCACTAGCTAAAACTTCTGTGACAGTTTCTATGAGTCAGTGCAGTACAAGTACAAGAGTAAATTAACAGATGTCAACACAAGGAGAGCTTTGCATTTTCCCTTTTTTATTGAGAGCAAGTAATTTTCACAGCTGCAGTGTCCCGAGACAGCATTCACGCCAGAAATCTCTAGTCAGGTAATCAGTCATTCATCTGTATTGATCAGCCACCCCTGATACTTAGTTCCATTTGTGCAGCGAAGCTGTAAAATCCTCCTTTTATTTCTCCTCTAATCAGGTCTGTGTTTATGTATTTGACTGCCAACCTCTCTGCTAATAATGCTTGATGGGAGTACCTGCTGAAATAAAGGATTAATTCAGCCATTTTTTTGTCATCGCACACGCTGACTTGTTCAGTCGTGGCTCCATAACATAACACAGTGCCTGTACACGGAGCGTGCTGAGTGATCCGTGTCCCAACTCTGTGAATTCCCTTAAGTTTGACATGTATCCAGTCTTATGTAAATATTCATTAAATGTACTTCTTTATAGCTGTTTTGCTCATGGAATATATATTTTTTGGACGAGCGATCAGCCTCTATAGCCTGTGTTAAATCTAAAGGAGCTTTCTGCAGCCAATCCAAATACATTTGGTCATGGCTTTGAAAAACATTACCTCTCACAGATATATAGTATTCCAGACCAGTGGGGAATATGGGTAAACATTAAACTGTATAGTTCTGAGAAGAGTGCGGTCGTGCCAGCGATGCTCTGGTGGAATTACCCCGGTATCCATGCAGTGGTCCTCCGAGGGTTGAGGATATTAAGCTTCACTTGCACACAGGTACTCGTCATGCAGCTCCAGATGAAATCCAAGCCACTGGATCGCAAGTATGGCTGTTTAATTTACATGACGTACAGCATGTCATGAAAATTCAAGTTTTACTTCGTTCTGTGATTATTTTGGGAGGATTCCACAAGACGCAGCGCCGGGGAAAAGCCTTGTGGGTGGAACTTTTTTTTTTTTTTTTTTTTTTTTTTTTTAGGGGTTGCCATAAGTGGAAAACCACAGTGCTTCAAAGGGGAAAAATGTAAGGAATTATACAGGACTGCTCAAACAGAAACTCATGTACATTTGGAAAAATGCACTTAGCATTTAACATGTGACTATCATACTGTGTGGCCTTCCATTGAGATAAAAATATGAAGGACATAGTTTGTCGCTTCCCCAGGGGGTCGGCAGCCACTTAAAAAATGTGTGTTACATCGGCCAACCCAAACACAAAGTGTTGAACCTCTCGTCCCAGTGATGCAGGACTGGGCTGACGTCAGACCAGTCGAGTGCTGGGAAAACAATTTCTTTATGGAGCTGGCTATGTACCCCTTCGCTAAAATATTGCTTACTGCAGAATGAAGCCTTCTCCTAATTGGGGTGTCCACATACTTTTGGCCGCCCCATTAGTGCTTTAGCTAAATTGCCTGTCTCTATCAATAAACTGGAAATAAATCAGAAACTTATGAGACATCACATTCACTTTAAAATCCCAAGGAAAAACAAAACATCACACTTTGGCCGGCGATGATGAGTTGGGACTAGTCCAACCGGAAAAGACGCCCAACAACCATGTAAACCTTCAGTCATACAGAAAACATGACAGCAATAAAAATCCTTTTTTTTTTTTCTTCTTTTTTAAAGTCGCTGTTGTGAGCCAGGTCTCTGTGCTTTGGTTTGAGAGCAAACATGTGCACACAAAAAAAATCATACTCATGCTCTTTTTGGTCCCCTGTCCATTCTCCACCTGCAGCTCACAGCAGTGACATCATGGATTACCTCACCATGAGAACATGTTCACCAGGGACGTGGCCTACATGCCGACACTGGACTCCGTCCCGGGTCGCCCTGGATGGATGCAGCTTGTCGCATCTCAATCCCTCCTGCAGGAAGCTTGGCTGCGCAGCGGACATAAATAAGGTGGAGTAACTGGACTCAGTAACTGACCATCATAAAGCGCTCTCACACACTTAAACAAACAGGCAGGATATTGTATCCTCCTGTGTTGCGTTAAGTCACGGCCAGGAGAGCGTTTTACAGTCCTCTTGTAAATGTAGTAAACTGATGTTTTCAATTAAAGTCGACTCAGAGGTGAGTTTCTACCCTTGATGCATAAACCAACCCTAATAAGTTTTCATCGAGTCGTATCTCTCGAGTTGTTGTGAAGAAATACGCTCTGTGAGGTGAAGGCATCGGGGGCGGCCACACAAGAACAGGTCCAGCTGTGAGAGGAGGTGAAGGTTTGATGTTAGCTCTGGGAGGATATACTCCTGCACATGTGAAATGAAGTCAGAAACAGGCTGCTAGAGCCAGTTCTCACTACCAATCAGAGCAGATAGCACGTCGACATGTGAGGATTTATCTGACCGTGTCCTGTCGCTTTCTCTCAGTGGCCATTTAATCAGTATCAGTGAAGTATTTGGTGTCATTTCCTCTTAAATTAGTTAAATCAGACTATATATAAACAAGATGAAATAAGAAAAGAAGCAACAACAGTAAAAAAATAACAAAATTGAAGTCCTGAAAAGTCATTGTAAAGTACGTACAGTATAAGTGCCAGTGTCTTTTTGCTTAATTGCATGACCAGTGCAGTGCCGAGAAACACCCCTGAGTTCCTCAGTGCACAGCTTTCTCTGCAGCCTGTCACTGATTCACATGACCTCAGAGGGACTTTTGACTGAGCTGGTGTTTGTCTATGAAAAGTTAAAGTAACTTCTCAGCGTCATGCAGCTCCATGTGTCATATTTAAACCAGAGGTGGGTCTGTTCTTACGTTCTGGGGGAAATTCATGGTCAGTTATGGACCTCCTTTCCCAAGATGACTTTTCTGGAGTTGATGTCCCTCTCTTCACCTGAGCACTTTGTCCTCTAGGTCAAAGCCATCTTATTTCTGAGACAACATGAGCTGGAACCAATTCTGGTCATGCATTTGATTTTCTGCTCTTCCTTGTCTTTTGTGCATTTTCCAGATGGAAAAGCGCATCGGGGACCATGCATACTCGGACATTGTACACAACATAGATGCAAAAACACTGAAACATATACAACAGATGCATAAGTAACTTTACAACAAAAAAGAAAAACTGTTTTCCAAAACCATTAGTGAGTACGTGATCTTTTATCTTTCTCTTGCAGAAGTGAATCTTCCATTTCCAGCATGATAACAAAGACGACCTGCTCCCTGGTGAGTTTACAAATGTTTTAAACCTTCTAAGACATGATCAGAGAAACTCCAAATCCAGAACTGAATGATACAAACAAGTTTTTCTAGGCCTCTGAGGCGCTTTCATTTCCATAATACAAGGTTTGCACCTGACAGGGAGGGTGTGTTCACCTTTGATATCCAAACAGGCATCAGCACACACAGTCGGCCTGTTTCTGACTGCATTCATCACCCTGAAAGCGTGTCTCCACCATCCTGCAGTCAGCTTTCACCTCTGCAGCCGGAGTCAAGAATGATGTTATTACCTTATCAAAGGTGGAGGTGTCTGCAGCTCCGGGGGAAAACGAAAGAGAGGCCAGGAGAGGAGGGGGGTGGGAGGGGTGGACGGTTTACTTTGACTGGCTGGCAGCCGACGGGACACCGGCCGTATTTATCTCTCGCCGCCGGCTTATCAGCGGGGCCTGTAAATCTACCTGACAGGTCTTTACAGGTGCCGTTAATCCCGCTGATTCAATTCATTTTGCTAACTGCTCGGATGCAGCCTCTCTCTGTGGGGAAGATCAAACCCTCGCTCTATTCTCGCCGCGTTAGTTTGTGTTGTCCTCGTGATGGAAAGCCAAATCCACTCTCTCTAACGTGGAGATGAAAGGTGTAATGCAGCCTCCGTGGCAGTCAGATTATTCCTCCAAACATGTTTGTGCTTCTTTATTTGCAGCACACTGGGTTCGGCTTTTTCAGGCTGTTATTTACAGAGGACAGATTTGCTGTGCAGGTATGCAGTTTTTCAGCTGCGCCCTCCTTCACACTCGCATTTATTTGTACCTCGGAGCCGCTCTGTTAAACTCCAGTCGACACAGCTCTGAAGAAGTGTTTCTTCATTCTCTGTTGTTCTAAAATCACTATCTCACTGAATTACCCTCTACTTCTCCCTTGAATACACAGTGTAGTTTTGTAGTTAAGGGATGGCCAGTCAGAGGTCTGAACCCAGCTAGGACTCTGCTGCTGCCTCTGTGAATTGTTTTTACAAACCTGAAACTGCTTTTGTCCTTTGGATTCACTATCAGTGATCTGTCAGACGGTGCACTGCAGTGTCTCAGTCTAGTCACAGTGGAAACATGGACTTTTCACCTCTGTCACCTTTCTGGTTTCTGCACTTCCTCATTTCAGGAGCAGGATTTCTGCCTGTCAAATGAAAGGTGGATGTGAGTTTGGTTCTTGTTATTCGAAGGCGACCACTTGTAACCACTGTATCAGCAACAGCTCGTAGGAGCAAACAGAGAATCAGCGAGCTCTGCTGCCTTTGCAGATTTCACCTACAAGACATTTGGTCACAATCTGACACTTGACTGATTGCCAGAGCAGAATTTCCCATCATTTTCAGAAGGACAGAGGTTATGCACAGCTGCAGAGCAGCAACCTTGCAGCTGTCTTGGTCAAGGATGCCGTGGCAGAAAAGAAAGGGAAGGTTTCAAAGTGACAGTTAGAGCGATAGAAACATATTGCTCCTTGGCTTCACCTCAGCTTCCCCTGTGAGGCTTTGCTGAGCTCAGTTGTTCTGTGCAAAGTCCTCCCCAATTGTACGGCTCCCAGTTTTACATCGGAGTAATAACCTCTGTCTGCGCATCGTATCGTTTATTCACTTCCTTCCTAAACGCAGCCCCAAGCTTCCACTCTCTGATTCTTCAAGGCCTTTTTTCTGGTCTTGAGAGGGCCACTCAGTAGAAAAAAAAACAAAAGGAGCCTGAGTCTTGGCAGGTTTGCATGTTTAAATGGAGCGGTCACCTCCGCCCGGCTTCCTGCTGCAAACATCAAGCACCGACCTTATCATTTCCTCGCGGTGATTAGACTGCTTCCTGGTGACTGGATCACAGCTTCAGCCTCCATTATGTTCGCTGTGTTCTTCAGCCATGTTTCTCAGCCTCTGTTGAGTCATAGAGTGATGCCCACGTAGAAGAAAAATTTCAGAATGACCTTATAAAGTAAACACAGCTTTAATTAGGTCTGAAGTCTCTTACACGTGTCTGTGCAGATGTAGCAAGTGCATGTGTGTGTGTTTTTTAGAGGGATTTCCTCACTGTAGTGAAAGTATCTATTGCAGTTAATATCTGGTTTAATGCAGCTATGCTTTGAGAGACAGTATTTTTTGTTTATTGAATAGATGAATAACTTCCAAGTGTTTGAAATCAGTTTGGGGAAACAAGGCTGACCTCAAACAGCCTGCTTATTCCACAAGTAATATCTGCCTTTTCTAAGGTAGCAGGGATTTTAACCAGCAACCTTCCACTCACAGCCCCTTGTGTGTAACCTCTCGTCCGTCACTGCCCCCTCAGCGAGCTGTTTTCCTGCACTTCCTCCCCATCTCTGATGGGACGTCCTCTCCACAGCTCAGAGCTGTGAGGGGCGTTTATCTCTGACCCGCAGGTTTGGCCCCGCTGTCTCAGCTGCCAAAACAGTCCCATTCAACATTGTGCTGAGTTCATCAATGCTCCGCTGACACACACACACACTGGCTGTCTCTCTCTCACACACACACACTGATAGACAGGGAAATGCATGCACACACAGGCACACTGCAAAAAATGCTCTCCATAAATGTAGATCTTGGAGTTCGATTTTTAAAAAGTAATCCAATTAATTTTTCATGTTTCTCCTCAAAATGTCAAATCACGTTGCATTGCGTCGAGTTGCGTTGTGATGTCTTCCATGTCACCTGTGAGGTTTAAGCTCCTGTTTCTGACACTCGTTTCTGTTTCTTGAACTACTTACTAATATTGGAAAATTGCAAAAGTCTTATGATTATGTTGTAGGTTTAAACTATAAGCATAAGCCCAAAATATTTTTTTTCAAACATTTCCCCGATTAAAAAACAAATACACAACTCCTATTTTTTACAGTGTGGATGTAACACACGTCCAAACAAAAATACCACAATTCCCCGGCAGGAAAAGAAGCGGACAACCTCAGTGCTTTTGGCTGGATATCTGGGGACCTTTGTGACAACTCCTACCCCCTCCATCGCCTATAGTGCCTATCAACCTCCGACAGGTCAGGTCCACACACACACACATATGCGGAGGTCCCCAACCCGCGACCTCTCCCCTGTCACAACTGTCTCTTGACTTACGCGAGCAAAAACTGCTTTTATCAGAAAACCTGAAGCGCGGCTCTGACAAAGCCGAGGAACTGCCAGAGACTGACCCCTGTGTATATTTAGCAGCAGCTTGGCAGTCGCCCATCCCAACTGTCGAGGCTGTCAGAGCCTCACATACAGACCAACCCCCACCGCCACCTCCACTCCCCCACCACACACCCATTTAGGTTTGATTATGTAGAGAGAAAGTCACACAGGATGCTTCACTGTATGGCTTCAGGTAAAGTCGCAGCTTTACTCTGTCTGCAATTACTTGTAATCAAGTGTCAGAGTTTTAAAGGCCTAGTTGAGTTTTAAGTGAAACTCCTCTGTCTCTCTCACCTGGAAGTTCTCACCAACTCTTTTCTATCTGCACAGCTCCGGACACATAAATCTTAGCAGGTGAAGGTCACATGTCTTCAGCTGTCCTTCAGATTCGCAGCCCCGGCTTCAAGGTTGTCATTTCAGTTCCCCCTTTTGTTTTTCTGGTTTATTTGTCCTGCATTGTTTAAGTGAAAGAAAAAAAAAACCTTGGAGTGTTTCACATGGGTCAGAAAGCAGCAAGCTCTTGTCCCAGATTTCGTACAGATATGAAATATTATTGTCACGATGTGTTCGGCTCTGATAAAACCTCTGTTTATACAAGTCTCCAAGTCACAATGAAAAGCAGCACTTGCCGTTTTTAAAATGAATGAATTTCAACGTGTGAAGCACAAAATTTCTGCGCTCGTCATGATTTTGTAAGAGCCCTGCATGATATCTGACCACTTTATCTTTTATAACACTTACAATCCCGTCACCCTTCAGTCTTTTGATGGGAGAGGCCAGAGCAAGTGTCTGAATGAGACATTCAGCGTCAGTGCAGAGCAAAGGTGGAGACAGCGCTCTCTGAACCAGCTGCTCACTTGTAAAGTTGTGATATCTAAAAATTTTCCTGCACTTTGTACCTCATGGGTTTATTTTTTCACCATAAACACATTCTCTTTATGCCAAATGCAGAAGGTTTAAAGCAAAAGGTGCGATTATTTCCACTTCTGAGAGACCTCTGCATTTCTAAAAAAGAACCCATTCAGCAAGCTCATGGCTCGGATTCAGCTTCATCCTCTGGCTCTAAGGGAATCGAGCCTGTGAGTCAGAGCACGGCTCATTGTGTACAGTAAATCTGAGAGAGGCCACAGCGTCACATTAACATACGAGCCCACCTTTGTTTGCTGTTTTTCCATGTCACACCAATGCCATGTGACGTGTGATCATCGCAGTGTATGAAAATGCATGCTTACCTTCATCTCTCTACCCATAATGCAATGTGCAGCAGTGCGGTGGTGCAAACTTTGAGCTTTAGATAATGTTCGAAAGGAGGATGGTGTGAATTATTGTTGAGCAGCACGAGGTGATGTCTTGTTTTTCTTCGCCTTCCACCTGAGCATCATCTTTCTTCCTCTTCCTCTTTCTTTTCTGCTTTAACTTTTTTAGTTAAAGTAAAATACACAGTTAATTCCTGTCTATAACAATGAAAATATGTATAAAACTGGCACTTTAATCAGCTAAGCTCCTGTAAAGA
This sequence comes from Selene dorsalis, assembly GCA_900303245.1. Classification (NCBI taxonomy): domain Eukaryota; kingdom Metazoa; phylum Chordata; class Actinopteri; order Carangiformes; family Carangidae; genus Selene; species Selene dorsalis. Next base: position 17,218 of record OMNW01014552.1, read on the forward strand.
AGCTGTTTTGTCTTCCTGATGATTTACATTCACACTCACTGACTTTCACTGCTTCCCTGTGCTCTGTCTCTGGCCTAGCGCCATGCGCTGCTTAGCGGGAATCTCAAATTGAACCTAATCGGTTCTCCAGTCACCGTGTTTAAATGGTCTTTTCGCCAGGTTAATGGGATTTCCTTTGAAAGGTCTGCACTCGACGTCTAAAGTGGTCCAGACAATCGCAATGAGCTCCGAGTCAAGTGTGATTAACCCGCTGACCCGCCTGTACCAATCGCGCCTCTGCTCCCTCTTAGCCGAGTCCAGTCAGGTTTTCTTATTAGGATGTAAACAAGGGAAAGAGGAAGGAGGACAACAGATAGGAGGAGTGCATCTCGTGTGTGTGTGTGTGTGTGTGTGTGCAGCTATGATGGGTTACTCACTGAAGTTGTCTGCACATAGTTTTCTGTTGGGACTGTGACCAATGTTCCCTCAAACTATAGTAGCTGATAAACTGACTGACTTCCTTCCTCCTCAACGTTCAACTTTGTTTTCTGTCTCTTTGTCTGATGTTTCCCTTCATGGCAGCCTTAATCAGCCACTACACTCTTGTTGCTTAACACTTCTATACTATGTTGTCTAACTACCCAAGCCTGATAATAGAGCGAATTGTTCCACATCGATCCACGCGGGGCCGCGGCGGTGGTAATCATCCGTTTGTGTGGGTCAGTGTCTGTAATGATTTCTCTCTTCTTCTGCCCTCTGACCTTCACATAGTGTATCTGTGTGTGTGCACGTGCGTGTGCAAGTGTGTATGTGTAGTGGTGTATTATTGTTGAGCATTAGCCAATGAACCATCTTTTCACATGTCAGGGAGGCAGAAATGAGCGGTGTTATCACCTCTCATGGCTTCCTCCAACTCCAAATGTTCACTTCTTTGTGTCAGTGAAGCGTCTCTGCCTCTGCATGTGTGTGAACACATTTTTTTTTCTACCTTGATTTCTCCGGTTCCTGAACCTGACAGCAGTGTTTTCTGTTGCAGACCAAGAGAAGCTCCTAATTTTGCTTTGATGAATTCTCATTTAATCATGAATCTCCTCACAGCTCCTCAGTGCTTTATGTAAATGCAGCTGTTTGAACTTTATTGTAATCATTATAAATTTTAGATTACTGTTAATATTTCTTTTTCTGTTTTTCAGCTCATGGCCACATCAGAGCGTCACAAATCTACCTGATAGGACCTCTCACTAATGACCCGCTTTGTATTGCACCAGCAGGAGTTAAACATACCAGGTAATGTGTCTGAGGACCAAAGCATATAAACCGTTTTGTCATCTTAAAGAGTTAAGACACACCTACTGTCCATGGAAAATTGCCATCATTTGTTTTAATGCGATACCTTTTGATGTCGCTTCACTTGTCAGCGGATATTTCGTTTGGGAGGAAATCTTCACACGTTCACGTCAAACGCTGCAGGCGAAGGATTCCTCCTCCCTTTTTTTGTCAAAAGTAGCTTGCTCTAGAAATTAGGGTTGATTCTGTGACAGCCACAGCACACGTGTGTGAGAACTAGGTCACGTAGTATTTAGAATACTTACTACCAGTGCTTAAAGAGGTTACTCAGGCCCACCTAGTGTGTTAAAGGGAGTTGTTCCCTCAGTTCCTGTAACTGCAGGGTTTTATCTTAAATTAGACACAGGAATCAGGACCACCCTGCTCATACAGCAAGAAAAGTATTAATGAGTGCATTTGGTAAACCTCATTATTGTGTAATATGTCAAAGAATAACTTTATTTAATGAATAAGTGTTATTATACCTGCAGATGTTCTGGTCTTAGTGGCTGTAATTGTTTCACATACATAGTTCTTACAGAGTTCATTTCAGTTAGCATTAGCTACTGTTAGTTTGCCATGATGCTTTTGTCCAACGAGAAAAAGAACATTTTCTTATGTGTAATTATGAGTAAGATATTTCTAATCAGTTTGGACTGGTAGCTGTCTTGTGCTTGTGGAAATGTTTGAGCTCCTACTTGACTGAAAATGTTTAATTCTCCACAGCTGAACTCAGCTGAGCAGCTTCAATACTGAAAAGGATTTCAAATAAAACTCCTGAGCCAAGTTCTGCCGTATTCAGTTACTAATGTTTGCATTAACGGTCGTGGCTCGGAGCGAGTGACATAATATTTGACATGAGATGCCAAGTGTGAGAAACTCAGTGTGTAAGAGTGTGTGTGTGTTTTGTTCTCCTCAGGGTGTGAAGGTATTAAACCAACTGGCAGGATTGGCTGAGATCGTGTCGACTGATGGGCCAGAACAGATGCACAGGTATACACACACACACACACACACAGAAAGACACACTCTGGGGTTAGCTCTGCATGTAGATAATGTTGTGTTTTGTTTGTCTTTCATAGATTTTGGAAGGATCTGTTCTGCCTTTATCTCTCAGTTTCCTTTGCTAAACTTTCACACAGAGATCAGATTTTGATTCTTGCATTTAAAGATACTTTGTATTGAAGTCATGTCTCTCCTTTTAACAAAGAAAAATAATTATATTTATTAATTCAGCAGCTGTTGTTGAAATGAATTTAAAACATTTTTTTACTTCAGGCCTCAACTTGTATCCTGAAGTGAGAATGAGCTAGAATGTCATCACTTACGACGACTATCCTTAAAATTCCTGTGCAGAAAATTCAGGAGGCATAACACCACGAACACACACCCAACACACACACTGTTTCCCAACAGGTGCAGGAGAAGATCAAGTTGCAACTCTTTTCTTCTCCCCCCTCCTTCCTCTTCTCTCCTCTTCTCCTTCCCGCCTCTCTCTTTCTCAAATTAATGCCAGCGAGAGCGGCTTTAGAGACATTTCTGACGTGTGTGTGTGTGAGAGCAGGAAGGAGGGGGTGTCGCTAATAACCAGGCAAGGTACACTAATCTCCGATGGCAACATTTGGTTTACCTTAAGCTGGAGGGACAGCTGTATTAAAAGCAGGAATTATCCTAATCAGTTCAAACTCCATCCTCCTCCCTCCCCTCCTCCCTGCTTCACCTCTTTGCATATAAAACTTTCACATTAGGCTTAAGAGTACAACGGCTTAGCTGCTGTTCGCCCTACATCTGTCTTCCCCCTGCGACAACCAATCAAAAAGGTGGGATGGAGGGATGAAAGGAGGGAGGAGGAAGAAGGAAAGGGGGGAAGGTGGTGCACGAAGGAGAGGAAGATAGAGAAAAGATGCAGGACAGAAGCTAAAAGAGGAGAGAGTAGTAGTTCTTGAATATTTTCATATTTATGTTCTACTCTCTGCAGCTGTTTTATTATGTACAGAAGAAAAAAGATGGTGCATTGTTGCAGCTTCATAAATGAGCTCCATCTCCACTGCTACAACATCATCAGTGTAACACACTTCATATTACTGTACCACAGTTTACAGTATGTAACCGTCTGGCACTTAACCATACACCCATGATTATGAAGTAATCATCTGACCCCTCCTTCTCTTATTGCATTTCCACCAGACTGTAGAACTGACAGATGTGGTCAGATATGTCCTCTTTAACTTTGCATGAACTAAAAACTTTTACTTTTTATTATGTTTCAGTTTTAGTTGCCGTTGCTCAGTTTTCCAGGACAGATTTCATGCAGTCAGTGCAGGTGTGCATGGAAATGTACATGTTTATCCACTGCGTCCAGGTGTGAGAAATTTTTTTATGTTTCCATCTATTTTATTATTTATAGCGGGAGTAAAAGCTGTGTTTCTTTATCTGAGGTATGTATGTTTCAGACCTGTTCCGGCTGCACTGCAAACAGCTTCTCTCTGGCTTTTTTTTTTTCCTCTCTCTTTCTCTCTCTCTCTCTCTCCGAGGCCCTCGGCACCATAAATCCGACTGATTACTCCGCACCCCTTTTGCTTGACTGAACCTTCACAATCAGCCGTGGCCGCCAACAATGAGGCCCTGATGAATCAAACATCCATGGCATTAGTTTCACCTTGCTGCCCCTTTCCCATGCGCCGCCGCCTCTTTGTCAGGCCCCGGTTTGATGAGAAGGACTACTGACACTGGCTGCACCTATTGATAGACAATTCTGTAAAGACGGACCCCAACAACCCTACCAAACACCAAACGCTCCTCCCTCCTCATCCCCCCCTTTTTGCCCCCAAAAATAGACGACAAAACTTGATTGGAGCATGGTACTAAAACCCCTACTGTCTGGTTTTGCAGGAGGCTTTGTGTTTAGTTTTTGGCTTTAGGGGGGGCTTTATTGCAGTGTCTCAGTGTTTGCCAGGGAGAGTGTACTTTTATGAAGTCCCCCCATCAACACACACGGGCCAAAAACCTGTCACTGAGACACTAAATGCATCCAGACTAGGTCTAGTGAAACCCTGAATGAGCAGGATGCTGTAAAGTTAAAATGTGTGTGTCCTCATTAGATAAAAGAGAACAGACAGGAAGTAGTTTTGGAAGTGAGATAATGGAGTGTACAGTCATACAAGTCATGCTTTTGTCACATGTACAGTTTTGGGTTTTGGGAGTTTAACTTGACATAAAGCTTCAGATATGAATATATATGATGTGTATTTTATGTATAGCAGCTGTAATCTGGTGTCTCTGTTGCAGAAGACCTGGTGTGAAAACTATCAAAAGTAGCCCATTAATTTTCCTACAGGTAGAATATCTGCAAAAGAGGTTTTAAGATAAAGGGTAAAACCGCATTGCTCTCACCTGAGCTTCCTCCCAGGGGTAAATAAGTCATCTCTCCGTGTAAATCTAATATCAAACAGCAGTTCTCTATTTTTCCTCTGCAGACAGCACAGAGGTGAGTTTCTGGGTGGCTTTAAGTGGTCGTCTGTGTGCCTGTATCTGCAGTCTGCGTATACAGTGTGCAATGGGCAGCTCAGGCATGCTGTGCCATCGTATCACTAGCAGAAGATCAAACCCTAAATGTACTGTGAAACCGTTTGGGGCCACTAACAACTAGCACAGAGCTCAGCAAACATGAGTGTGTGTGTGTGTGGGGTGGGGGGGGTAAAACCGCTCAAGGCTGCTTATAATGAGAGAGAGAGAGAGAGAAACCCAAAACACTGCACTGTGAGCAGTGAGAACTCATCCCACAATTATTTATTTATTGAGATGTATTTGATTATATTTGAATTTAACTGACATTTGGAGATAAATTAAGAGTTTCAGCCTATGGAACAGAAAGTGGAACCACATTAAAGTTTCTTGTTGAGTTTTAATTATAATTCTCACTGGTAAAAGTGCTGAGGATCAATTGTTTGTCCGTGAGGACTGGTGACCTGCACTGGTTTCAGTCTCATGTCAAACGCCCAAATTATTGGCAAATAAATCTCATTATCTTTCTAAGAGATGAGAAGAATCGGTCAGGACATGTTTAGCCTAGCTTAGCATAAAAAGTGAAAGCAGAGAGAGCTGCTTCATGCATCCACCCAGCATGTTAAACCATCATGCATTGCACTGAAAGACGTAAAAAGGGTGCGGAGAAAATTAACCCGAGTAATGTCTCAAAATGTGTCTTCATTTTCCCGATGAGCTCACTGCAGAACTCCCTGGATAGTGAGTAGGGAGGAGTGAGAGAGTGAGTGAGTGATTTCGGACACAACCCAAATGTGTAACTATCCTGAAGACATTTATTTACAGGTTAAACCACAGAGGTACGGTGCATTAGTCACTTAGCTTTAGACATATTGGGAGGAGTCTTTGTGCTAAGATAAGCTAATCACATCCTGATCTTAGATAACTGCTCACTCCATTAGAGAGCTGTGTCATTGCTCCTTTAAGACAGAGCTCTGTTCATATTTTTCCTCATACAAATGTCTGCTGGTTCCTCACGTGCTGTGAGCAGGTACATCTCCAGGTTCAACTGGACAAATATTGATATTGATGTATTTCTTTTATTGACAAATTTCAGGACGGCCACGTTTCAGCCGTCACAAAGTGATTTTTGCACCACTCATCAGGTGAATCGTGTCCAGCAGACATCATCATCCATTTGCCACTATTCCCAATATTGTTTGGCAATTCATTCACCATTTATTGTACTGGATGCTAAATTGTTTTTTTTTTCAATATTGCAGGGGATATTTTATCAAATTTTGTCATTTGTTGCTATTCAGCCTCTCTAACTGGAGGTGGTGTCGTTTAAAAGAAACGGGTGAAAAAACAGAGTACGTTTGCATAACCTCTCTCTTCATTTCCCCCCTCTCTTTCTCTGTCTACACCTAACCTCGTGTGTGTGTGCCTGCATGTGTGCGTACGTGTGTGTGTAATGTCTCCTTTCTCTTTCTCTCTCAGTAATATCTGCTGCCCTCCCTCCCGTGGAGACGCTCAGCAGGTTGCATCACATCTCCACAGCTCTGGATGGAAAGGAGATGAAACACAGGTACATGTGCTGGGATGTGTTCAGTATGTTTGTCAGACCGTGTGTGTGTGCGTAGGTTGGTCTGAGGTTACATGTGTGAAAGATGTGCATATCTCCATGTGCAAGTATAACAGAGTGTGTAGGTGGGTCAGTCATGCTACTGCTACTAATACTACTGCTAATGCTGCTACTGATGATGATAATAACAATTATTTTGAGCATTTCCAAAAGAATAAACTTTGCTTTTAGTAAAACTCAATGTACAGTACATTATAAACAAAACTTTATAGAAATGTAAACAAGAGTAGTTTCAGTCAGAAGTGGGAATCTCCTCATATGTTCAGTTCCTGAACTTTAAGGAACATAAACACTGTTTTTGAATCATTACTATTTTCAAAAGAGGCTAAATTACACCAGTATAAAGGTCCAGCAAACAAACATTTGACTGTGTTCATGAAAAATGCTGCATTCATGTCCAGGAACTCATCAAAATATTTTGTGTCAGTGTGGTGATGATGCATTGATGATGAACATAAGATATGAGAATATATGAGAACAACACTTGTGTTAAGAGTCTGTTTCATTTTCTTTTAGTGGTCTGGCATAGAGACTTCTGAGGCGTGGACGAGCAGACAGTTGGAGAAAAATACCTCATCTCCCAGGATTCACTTTGGTAAGTGACATCTTAGATTACAACCCCTAGAAACATGATAAAACATTCAGAAGTTTAAAGCCTTTCTGTTTTTACATTTGAATTTGCTGATTTCTCCATAATCAGCAAAAGTCGTAATATCTTGAAACCACCTTTTATATTAAGCTGCAACAATGTGCATCAAAAAACATGAATGTGAACGTCTCACTTGTTCGAGCATCATGCAGGTTTTGTGCAGAACCCTTTGAAGCCTTTTGTAAAATGGTGCAGCAGCACGTGGATTGTCCGAGCTTACATTGAAGCTTACATGCAACAGAATCCTTTTCTGTTGCGCATACACACACACATTTGGAGTATTTCCATGGAATAAAAAAAAAAATCCCTCTTTGTTCGGGATGATGGCTTCCCCTCAGTCTCAACATGTGTCCAGCCCAGTGAGGTTTAAATCTGCCCACCTGTCCACACACTAATCCTCCCAGCCTTATTACAGAACTGTGCAATTAATTAAAGGCTCAATCGCTGGGATTAGTAACCTACATTCAACCTGATACTCATATTAGTAACTCAAGTATCCACAGAAAGTATGTTTTAAAGGATTTATTGAAAAAAAAAAAAACATTGGCTTCAAACGCTTCAAATGTCGCAAAACTCTCCGAACGAGTGTCAACTCTAAACTGTTGCCAGGAAACGGAGACAAAAACACAACAAGCAAAGGTGGCTTTAGTGCGACAGCAGTGCTATTCTCGTTTACAGTGGCATTACAGAGATTAAGATTATCTCCTCTGTATGTTTACGGCATAATGAAACAGGTCTGATATAATGACCATCAAATCTGGATTAGGTCATTCACAGCACAAGAAGGAATTTATTCCAATGATTACTGTGAGCAGGCTGAGCCGCACCACAATCCCTGTGCGGGTTGACGTATGCCTGAACACCTCCCACACACATACACCTATTCATACATGCACACCTTTATACGCACGCACATACACACTTCTTTGCATTTTTCATATTTCACAACACTCTTTGTGTCTTTATCTCAGTGATTCCTATCCAGTTCTTTTCTGCTGCTATATTCTATTATTTCGC
>OMNW01014553.1:0-26886 GCA_900303245.1 Selene dorsalis
TGTGTACAAACAACAGGAAATTCAGTAATAGGAAATGATACCTGTACAGAAATGTACAAAATACTCCCATTTAAAAATACTGGAAGGTAAAAAACTAAAAAAAACTAAAGACAAATTGGACAAATTTGAAAAAATATAATGTACCTTAAAATGCCCTTATATGATTAGCTTATCAGCCAATTCTAACATACCTAACGTTTGCAAATGTGTTTAATTGTTCAAACCTTCTATAGACATTAATAGTGTCATTTGATTCAATTAGAACAATATATGTGGTACTGTACATGGTAATGCTTTCTTTAAGTTAGAGGCAGGTTACCAAAGTCAATGTGAGGAAAGCTGAAAACTACACAAAAGTCAATCAATAAATCAACATAGGGTGATCCCACTTTAAGATGTAAAGATATGGCTCTCTATCAGACACCCTGCTATCCTCTTCCTCCTTTGACCCAGACACTGATCTCATCTACAATAATAATGGTGGAGGGGGGGGGTTGGTTCTAATCAAATCAGTCATTAACTATTTAGTGGATCAAAAGTTCAGCAGACCATTGTTGCTGTGTCAAGCTTCTATGGCAAGCTAAACCACTTGAATTAAACACACATACACGTCCATGTGAAGACCAACAGCAGCAAGCAAACGCTTGTACACTTGAGCCGCGAATGCGTAATATGCACTCACCCACTCACAAAGAGAGAAACACACACAGACTTTGATGAAGCCAAATTCGAGTACAAGGGTGGGGGTGGTTGGCTGGTGTGCAGCTTATAAATAATTTGGTATTCGAGCGACTCTGCTTACCGCCGTCTGTCGGCAACTAAGAGGTCATCTGGGCAACTAGCAGGAGAGCATATCAACGTCAGTCAACCTAATCCAACACAGGATTAGAAGTTTTTTTGGATTGGTTTATTTACTCATTTTTTCATCTTAAGATGATGTTAGCATTACACTGAATTTGTGCATATTACACGTGTACAGTTGTTTTAGGTGCATTTTCAGATATTGTCAACATTAATTATGGTTCTTTTCTTGTATCTTTGGTTGCTCTGATAATTCTTGGTATATTACTATTGTTATTATTTACAGTATTATTCAGTGTATTGTCTTGGTACCATTGTCAGACAATATTTTCTACATGGGAGAAATAATATCAGCTGTTAAGGATAGCACCTGTCAAAATCCAACAGCAGAGGCTGGCTGTAGACATATAAGCCATGTCCTTTGCATTGTCTCTGTTAGAGGGTAAAGGATTGTCTCTGGACACTGCACTGTATGTATCTTACTGTCAGGTATAATGTAAACGGAACTGACAAGGTCTGCAGTACGGTCTCTTCATTCACCTGTCCAGCATAATGTGTGTGCGCGGTGTGTTCATAGCCCAAGGTGAAACATTTCTGACACAGCAGAGGGTTAAGAGATACACACAACACACACCCACAGACACTCACTATACTCACACTGTTGTTTGTGGTCCAGAGCAGGAAATCTTGAGAAGAGTTTCTGATGGAAGAGTTTCTGTGTTTAAATCTTTCATGGACAGATGTCCACTGAGGTTTGTTGCACTGTGTCCTCAGGACATAGCCTGAAGCTAAACACTCTCTTACTGTAGGTGGTCACTGCTGTATTACAATGCTTTTCCTTGTTCATCAGCTCTTTTGGCCCCTGAAGAATGCCCTGTAATGGCATAGACTTGCACCTGAATGGTCCACAAGCAAATGTGAACTAACAGCACAGGAAGGAAGCATGAAAGACCATTTGTCATTTCCAATAACAGGCCATGTAAGGACCATCAAGACCAGTGTTTTTTGTTTTTGTGCATGACTTATTTAGAGTTGTTGCTATGTGTCTCTGACCCCAGAGAAAAGTTTCTTCCTAGGCGCATAAGTGTGTATTTGCCAAAGCTTTATAAATAGATGAATGTTGGTATTTGTTGACCATGGAACAGAAACACCCATTAATTGTAACACAATGTCACAGTTCTGAAAGTTTTATAAAACATACTTTGTTGTTTTTGTCACTTGTATTTGCAACTATGTAGCGAAAAAGACGGTTGAAGAACTGAATACAGTTACAAACTGTCTCTTAAAAAAGTAAAATCAAAATTTCCAAGAGGTTGTATTTTTTGCTCTCCATTTCGAATCAAATAAACAGAAAACACACATAAGACAGAAAAAATTGCATCACAAATTTAAGTATTTTATCTGGTCACAGAAGAACTTGGCACTTCCATTTTCATTAAGGTTCATAGTCTTCCTTTTACCAAATTATAATGTGAAACAGCTTGCAGGCCTCCAGCTTGTTGATAAGCATCACACTAGAGAGATATCATGCGTCTACTTTTCCATTTATTAACATGCCCTCAAGAACTTTCTAAAGATTGTTAATGACATCTGCCAGTGATCAAATTTAAAAAAAAGGCATTGAAAATTACAGGCCCATTCCTCCTTTACTGTGTGGACAACTGCTTAGCAACCCAACCCCAAATACATACAAACACACATCAGCTCAGATCCACACACACAATAAACACACACACTCACACACACACAATGCACACTCCCATGTCTCCGGGGTTTGAGCTTTGATGTGATTCCGTCTTAAGCCTGCCAAGGAGACTGCATCAGGGTCTAAGCCAAGACTCTTCACCTGCAGCTACAGACATCTTGTCAGGCCCCAAAGACTTGTACACACACACTCTCTCTCTCTCTATGTCTATCACTCTCACACAAACACCCAAACACTCATTAGAGGGGTCTGCCTCAGATCTTCTGCTCTGTCAGTCCACTGAAAAACTATTCAAAGCAATGTCGGAGTGAGAGAAAAGAGGAAAATAATTAAACAACAAAATCAATTTACAATGATGAATCTCTCCTCCTATTGTTCAAAGGTTAAATCAAGGTATGAAGTATGTGAAGCACTCACACAGACGTACACCTACACTTGACCTTCAACATTTCCAAAAGCCAAATATCCACCACCTAGTACGGTTCCTTCGGAATCTGACCTCTTTAGAGTTTCACACACATACATACACAACTCACAGATACATACGTCCTATATGGGGTTCAGCTGTATATCCCCTTTTCCAGGTGCGTGGATCCGATTATAAAGCACAGTGTGTAGCCCTCAGGACAGGATCGGACAGTGAGAGCAACACAGCTCAGCATGTTTGCTGCAAATCCAATTATTACTCCCCACCTTTGAATTCAGGAGCGGATCCACAGAGTCCTAAAGCAATTATGAGACTTGGTGAAGGAAGGAGGGAGTCACACACAGAGAGGCACATACACAGAGAAAGAGAGAAGCCAGCCAACAGGTTAAGTCTGCGTGTTTCTGCTCCACACCAGCATCTCAATGTCACTGGTATTAAGTTCTGGTGTATCTTGTTCTATAAGTCATGCTGATAGATTGAATTAAACCAGTGTTTCAGTATAGATTTGAGAAAATGTGTGTACAGGGAGCACACAGAAAAAATAAATATTAAGTTGGCTTAGTATTCCGTAAGGGTATTCAACTTTGTTGATGTCAAGATCTGCCACACTCTGAACAGCTAGTTTGCACACCATTCTGTCAATGCAATTTAGTACAGCAGACTGGCTTATTCTAACATTGTGAATTGACATAATATTCAGGTTTTGTTGACATTGTCAGAGAGGTGTTTGCTCACCTCATCTCATTTTGGAGGCCATTATTTCAAATAGTGTTTGAGTAAAAATCATTTTAACTGAAATGTGACTCTGATGTTTTCTAAAACCACATTTACATGCATGGGAGTTTGGATTCAATTCATGCATTTTATTGCATTAGAATTGCACTTTACTGGTGGACTAAAAGGTCTCAATTTATGGCAACACTGAGCATTTTGACTCCCTGATTCACAATGTGCCAGAATTTGTCAGCAGAAGCCCTCAGCGCCTGTAGGCCTACTGCATTTTTGTACTACTGCCACATACTCGATTAATGTTCAAGCTCATCTTTCTCTACTCCAGATTTTCCATACAGTTTAACTGAATAAAAAAGTCTGATGCTCCAAAAGTTCTTAAAAGGGTCATGCATAATCCATCTCAGGGAATTGCTGTTGCAATACAATATATTCTTTGACACAAAGTCAGTACTCACATTTGCCCCAAAGCTACATTTCATTTTAAATGGAGCTACAAATGTGGGTGGTTAAAATTAGAATGTTTTTAGTTTGGGAGGATCTCCAGGTAACTACACTTGCCTTAAGCGCTGTCTGTCTGATTCCTGATAGAATACTTTAATCAGTAGAGGCTTACCATCCAGACCACAAAACATTCTTTTGAAAAAACGTCCACTCAGACGTACATTTTTGTCAGTTTGTAATGGGCAATGTATAAGAGATCATGACATTGATTCAGTGAAAGATTAAACTTGTTTTTAGCTAAATGATGAAGAGGATAAACTAAAGAATCTAACAGTTTTGACTCACACATAGTGAACAAAAAAAAAATTAGTAAACAGTTCAATTTATTGTTTAGGATTGATTCAGCCTTTGCCAAATGAATTTGTTTGATATGTATGATGTTTCTAAATACAGGAAAATGATAAATACAGGGTTGTTTTGTGTTATTTAACTTACACAGTCAACAGCACTAACATAAGACCAAGAGTGGATGTGCATAAATCAAACTTATAAATACAATTAAAAGATAAATAGGTGTTGATCAATCACATTTAACACTTAACACTTAAACCCTGTATTCAGATATCAATTGATATGATATATATGGAAATAATGGAATAGACTTCCATTACTGTGAGGACTTGGAACCTGCACACAAAGAGCATATCAACATCATAAAACATGTTTTCTGTCCTGGCATGTTACAAAAATAAATATGAGGCTTGTCTCAGTTCTGTCTGGGTGGGATTTTTAGGAACTGTCTTGTTTAATTACCTAGACTAAGCACAGAACAATGCTATTGTTGATTTAGCGATGATTTACTGTTAAGCCAAAGACAAAGCACATGTTCCTACCGATATAGACAATATTGCATGATCCCCATTCAAATGTGTAATACCACAGGGATATAAAAGACAACTAGAGGTCTTATACAATCAAAATTAACAACAACAGCACCACATATTGCTCGTGCTGCATAATCCTGACAAGCAGCCCTTTGATGACGATGAGATGATCATTGTTGTACAACCCTGAGATGCTCTGAAAGAGCTCCTAATGCCTCGACTTAAAATATTTGACTTGGCACCTTCTCAGCTCTCTTCGCTGTATTTGCATATCAGCTGGGAGGTGCTGAGAAAAGATGTTAAAAAAGAGTATTTTAGAGAGATTGGCAGCACAGGTATATCAGATGATCAATCACACTGACAGAAGCTGAAATAAACAGAATGGAATGAAGATGCGGTGGTCTGTGTGAGAGCCCAGGTGTTTCTCTCCCTGATGCTTATCACTTCTGTTTCATCTGTCATTGTTTTTCTTTTATTTGTTTTTCTCCTCTTCTTTTTCTCTTTTGCTTTCTTTATCTTTCTCTCTTTCATGTTTGCTACAACATAGAGCTTTAGAACCAGCATTGCCAACTTATGTGCAAGGACAGTTCAAGTTAAAATCTTATCAGATTTTCCCTTTATATATCCCTTATTTAATAACCTCATTGTAATGTGCACTGAGTATGTGCAGCATAAATACAATTCATGTTAAGGTACATAAAATAAGTTATGTTAAGAATAACACTTTGAAATGGTTAAAATATGCATTTTCTAAAAATTAAAAATATAAATACTGAGTTAAAATACACATTTTCCGTTTAAATTTTTTTACTTTTCTAATGTATTTTTGTGGTTAGTTCGATTCATAAAAAATTTATAAAAATTTTTTTCTTACGAGGAAGAGTTTTACTTCCTGTTTACCTTGGTGTAGGCCTACTCACGTGATCACGCGAAAAGTTAGTCGGGAGAAGCAGAGTTAAGAAGATGGAAGCGGGAAAAATGGCGTACAACACAGCCACAGCAACAAGTGTGGGTGCTGGTTTTAAGATACTGTCGTGTTTACTGTGTGTTTCCATACATAGTGGACTGAACTGCTGCCGGACATTGTGTTGTAAGCGTGTGAGTTTGGGACTGTTAATTGCGTCTAGGTGTGTTTTTATTGACGTGGCGCAAGTTCGGCTAAACTTACCAGCCGGGGCCAGGCTAGCTACTCTGTCATTGGCAGAGGAGACGTCGTTCACTTTCACCTAAACGGAGGATAGGCTTCACCGGTCGCCACGGAGTATTAACGGAGTAGGACGCTTTGCTACCAGAGAGGGAAACTGCGGTCCGTCGCTTCCATCTTGCTGTGCTGCTACAGACACGAGGAATGAGGGAGTGCGGTCCTGCTGACTTCATATCCCACACGGAGGTGCTGCTTCCCCGTTTTCTCCAGTTACTGCCACTCTGCATTCATCATTGGAGGTAAGAATGTCTTGGTTTCTCCCTGAGCTTCAAAGTTAAGCGCGCCAACCAGCTGACATGCAGGCTTGTTTAAAGTGCAGACATAAACTGGGAAAGTACACGACACACTCAATAACACCTAACGAAATCAAAATCCCGAATCTGTTTTCCTGTTCTTCCTTTATTGTTTTTCATATTGTGGTTTTGCGCTGGTCATGTGGTCATCATATATGTTTTCAACCTGCCAGCAGCCTCCAGATGCTTTGCCTAGATCATGCTTTGCTCTTGACAGATTTTCCATACAGTGGAGTTTATCTTTTGCCAGTTTTCCAGGTTTTGCTGTTTTGGGCTTAATTTTTTATAGATGATTTCATAAAGTGTTTTTCCTATAACAATTGGGTGATGAAAGGGTTACGCTTCTAATTTCATCGTTGTTGCTAATTCCCTAACAAGGCCAAAGGTGCCTTGGGCATAATCCGATTGAAAGGAAAATGGTAATAAAGAAATCATCGGCGTAAGTCTGCTGATATCTTATAGCTGTATTTAATACAAATGTGTCTAAATATCTGGAGTTAGGTCTTGCAATAGTCAAAAAAAGGTTTATGCCACACACCATCCCAAGGCTTCTCCGTTCCATATTTGATGCTTATTCTTCACACATCCTTACATTTGGCATCTGCAGATGCAGACCCTTTAGTTCCATGAAGAGCGTACAGTGCCTGTGCTCCGGACCCGCTGATATTATTTCAAGAATTGCTCGACTGACACTTCATGTAATTGAAAAACTACAGACCAACATTTTACAGTTCATCTCAATAAGCAGCTGTAGCCAATTAGTCACTACCATTGAATTATGAGTTTTAGTGACAAATACTGGCTCCAATATTTATTGAAATTTAAGGATGAAATAATAGAAGTCAAATAGCATGTAAAATCATTTATTTCATTTTTATTTTCTTTGGCTTCAGGACCACTACTTGTGAAAAGTTGTGTCTAGTGAGATCTTTTCAACAGAGATTGAAAAATGCGTCTTAATATTAAAAGAATGGCTTTGATTTTCACCTTCAAGATTAATTGGACCTTTGAAACTTCTAACCCACATGTGAGCAAGTGCTTGCCAACATACACCTTTCTTACATCTCCATGCTTCACTAGGTTTTCAACACAGGTCATTGCAAAGGCAGGGCTGCTCACTCCAGGCATATCACTGACCACAGGGAGTTTGAGTTTGTGTGCATGTGAGTGTGCAGGCTGATGCACCCAAAGGCTATGAATGGTTATGCATTTGTGTGTTTCAGAGTGTGTGTGTGTGTATTTGAGTGTGTTGCGCTGCACTGGGCTGGACTGGCTGACTGCTGGGAGTCTCATAAAGCTCTCAGTTTGACGACCGACTGAGCAGTAAATTAATTAATCATCATTTTATGCCTCATCAAGCGCTTTGCCCGCACCTCGCCACGGGAGCCCGTCCCAATTAGCCAACAGCGGAGCCAATTGTTTTGTTTAGCTTAGTTATAAGAGAGCAAGACAGAGAGAGGGAGATAAAGAGACAGCGAAAACACAGAGTGTATGAAAGAAGGAGAGAGAGCAAGAGTCAAGAGTGTAGACAGTAGAGTTGGCACAATGTTAAAATAGTATAGTATATCTCTGTGTGCACGTGGATTCGAGTGCATGTCTGTTTTAGCTTTATTGTGTTTCCCTCTTTGTGTGTGTGTGTGTGCGCGTGAACAAGGGGAACGGTAGAGGAGGATCTGACAAGCTAATAAATATGTCATCCGTCTGTGTCAAGAGACTGCAGGCCTGCAGACCTGTAAGTAACAGAGACCCACTGGCCAAGACAGGTAGTGTGTGTGTGTGTGTGAGAGAGAGAGAGAGAGCAGGAGAGAATGTGCTTTTACAGCAACATCCTCAGTGACCTGCCCCCTACAGCTTCAGTAGTTTATTTGGAGCTGGGGCAGACACAGAGAAGCTGAGGCAGAGGGTGTTGCAGCTTGTGTGCGCAGGTGTGTGGAGCGATGTGAGTGCAAATGTGATAAATGTTTTCTAGTTTAGAGAATATTAGAAAGCAGGTTAAAATGTGTGCAATAATTAAAGCGCCAGGGTTGGGAGAGAATGGAATAAAATGAACTGGGTCTCTGTTTATCTGCATTAGCATTTAGTGGTTAGCTGACTGTGAAACTTGCATTGCCTGAAGTAAAGCTACAGTGAATGGATGGAGTTTTTTTTTCTTTCATATTTTCACATTCTTAATAATGGCATTACTTATCTTGTTAATAACATATTCCTGCTTTTAAACCATCACAAACACTGTATGTACATTTGGGAGGCAGAAGGGCCACTGCAAATATGTACTGGCAAGTGGGGGAAAAAGAGGCTGTTATATAAGGACTTAGTCAAGATGGTGGACAACAAGGACAGATGTCCCACAGTCTAGTGGGACCCAAAGCGGCCAATACCAAGCAATCAATTATATTTTTGCAATAAAAAAGTAGTACTCATCATGTAAAGTCTGAAGCATGGGAATGCTTCCAGCAGCCCTGGAAGATGACACTACATTGTTTCACTGGGCCTCTGTGCAGCCTGGATCTACTAGTCCCAGGCTGATGTCAGGAGAGGGGTCTGTGTAAAAAAAAAAGCCTGATTGTCACTACACATTTTAGTAATGGGTGACAGAGAGGCAGACAAGATGACATTGTGGCAGTTCAGCCAGGAGGAAGCCAGCAGCCACGCCAGGGGCAGGGACGGAGGGACGGATAAGCAGATGTTGTTCATCACCCAGGGGTGGTGGGGGTAGACCGTGTGTGGGCTTGTGTGTGTACATGCGCGCATGTATGTTTGAGGAGTCGCACGGTGGAGGTGGTACATGAGAGTGTCTGAGTGAGTTTCTATATGATTGTGTGTTTGCGTGCATTTGATCATGTGTCTGTGCAGATCAGTGTGAGTGCATGGTTTTCGTGTGTGTGTGTGTGTGTGTATTCCAGCATTTGCAAAGTGCTTGAGGGAGAGGCACCTACAAAAGGCATCTGGCAAGGAGAGCCAAAACAACAAAGGTAACCTTGCCTCTGGTGATGTACTCTGTGTACAGCCACTGTAGTGTTGAATAGTGTAATGTGCTGTGTGTGGATGGGTATGTATGTGTGTGGTAATGTGTGTATTCGTGCATGTTTATGCATTTTAAAGTGATGTCCGGCATAGCATATAAAGATAAAAACTACTGGGTGTTATTTTTAATATGACGAAAAGCCCAGTAACCTCATTCACCACTATTTATGTTGGTAATCTATATTTTTTTAATAAAGGCATGATCAATGTAAGGATCATTGAAATCACCTATACCAAATATGAACTTCATTGTGTGAAGTCAGGATCAAGATAACATGAATGCTGATTAATAACGGGTGTGTAGTACTTGCACAGGTGCATGATTTGGGATGTATAATTGAGATAAATTACATGCTAACACCATGTGAGACAACTATCAAAAATATTCATTCAAGATCAGAACCCAGGATGATGTCACAACTGTAAATGGAAAATCTACATGTAATTGAAATTTCAATGTGCATTTTATTGGATCTATGGGTTTTGCTCGATGCACAACTGCTTTTATCCAGGTGGATGGCTGCATGTTCTCAGACTGTCTGCATGACTGAGTCACAGGCAGCCTGAGGTGATATCAGAGTAGATTTATATCAGTTTGTCATTTTTTGTGTTATTTAAACTGCTCTTGCAGCTTGGATCTGAGTCAACATGTACACATCTACATTTTTCTTTGTTTTGTAGTGCAGGTAAGGGGAAAGTGGGGGTGAGGGGACTGGCCGGTTGTGCAGGGACAAAAGTTCCTTTACAAACATCAGGTAGACTTCAGCTAAAGTGTTTCTAGTGAAAAGGTTAAAGTTAAGGACACAAGGTAAGACGAGGTGTGAGTGCTGTCATCACATGAAAACAACTGGTGTGCTCAGTTTCATGTTGTGGTGTTCTTGATTTAGTAGCACAGGTGTTTAATTTAATTTGTCTATGCCCCATTCATTAAACATAATTAAGGTACGAAACCCTTTCATTAAGTAAGCGTTACCTTTAAATCCTGTCATCCAGATCATGGGGCAGGAGAGGTCTTGTCATATCTGTGTCATATCTTTCTTCTGACACTCTTGTCAATGTGTTTGTCAAGGCGGCAGACTTCAAATGAACTTGGTTGGCAGTCAGTCACTTCACTGTGCAATGTGAGTTTTCTGATCATCTCACCTACATCAGAATATATTTTTAAAATGGTGCCCATAAACTTTAGACTCATTTCTCTCTGCCATAATGAGTGAATTACTGATTTAAGAGAGGTTCAACCTGACCCTCATCAAAATCCTGAACATCACTCAAGTGCTTCGGAGACGGATCTGCTAAAGATCACATGGCGTGGAAAAATCATTTTAAGAAGAATGTTAAAAGAAAATGACACCTGACAGTTCACTAATTGGCCATTTCTAATTTCAAAGAGCCACACTCAAGCTCGCCCCACTCATCTTCCTCTCACAAAGATTCTGATTGACAGTCGGTTCGAGGTGGTAGTGTGGGAACTGCTCCTCCAGCATCCTTTTCATGTTTCTGTTATCGCCTTGAGAATTTTCTCCTGCTAGAGAGAAATTTACTGTAGGAAAAAAAGAAATAAAGTATCTCCGCCATCTGAGCTTATCTTTCTATCAAATATCCTGCAGGAGGAGTGTTGGTGGGAGAGCAGGAGCAGGTGGGGAGGTTATCAAACTGTGGGTGTGAAGCAATGTACGACACAGTCAAACTACCCTGATGCCCTGCCTAGCGATTTGTCAAAATGAATTGTGGTCAAGGATCTTGTTAATAACTTTGAAGGGAAAAACAAAGTCACTCCCTTTCATGTCTCTGCTTGCTTTCTCTCTGTTTTTCCCATCTCTCATCATCTGTTTTCCATCTGACTGAAACAAGATTTAAAAAGTCAGAATTAAGTTTTTAAACTGATTCACCCAAATCATTTGTAGTTCCTCTGCTGTGTTTTCTACAATGCAGTCCCTCTTTCTTTCTCCTTTTCACTTGCTCTGCATGTCTGTTGCTCTCTTTCTTCTCGTGCCATGCCTCTGTAGTGGTTAAAAAAAATACTCAATGAAATACGTTGGAAGTCCCTCGCAGGCAAAAAGCACCACCTCAGCTGAAGGGCTTTGATAAATCGCCAGCCAGGTGCTGCTCCAATTTGTCTTCATCATTAACTTTTACTGGGCTGTAACCTATCTGTCATTGAGCAGAACCCCTAAGCAGAGGTTTTGATGTGTTCATGTATGTGTGTGCTCATACAGCTTGCACTTCCTTAATCCCTCCATTAATTGAAAGGGCCTGAGGCAGTTGGTAGAAAAATGAACTAGAAACACCTTTTTTTTTCTATTTTGTTTCACTTTTTAAGTCTTTTTTTTAGGGTGTTAGTCATTGAGGGGAACATCTGTGCAGTCATGAATTAGTCACCTCAGACTACAAGGTAAGGTTGGAGATCCTGGAAAAAACGGTTCGAGCAGGTCACAATTTGAAAATACACAATTCAAAAGTCCAAGCCCTTTTCTTCAGGCTTCTCTCCGAAGCCACGCCTCCAGAGCGCAGGAATGTGCAACGCTTGTTCAGTGTTGGGTTCACATCAAGGTGATGCCCCACTACCTGGACAGTATTGCGGAAAGCTGTGGGTCGCTCCGCAAATGTATCGCCCTCGCTGCGCAGCTTGCTAACTTTCTGCCAGCTTTTTCTCATGGCTCATTCACGTGAAAGAAAACACCTATCATCATAATAAACCAAACAGCATCCAGCTTAGAGGTACATTGCCACCTACCGGACTTCAGTGTAGTACATTGGATTACTGGTGTTGTCTTGTCCGCGGTGTAACTCTTTGAAGACTCTGAGCACACACGTGATTAGTGCGAGAGCGGTACGTGCAGGGACAGAGTTGGCAGTTTGATTGACACATCACAATCCAATTAGCTTGAATGTGGCATTCAAAATGATTGGATGGTGTTTTTCCAAGATTGTCCGTTCCACAGGTGACTGACTTTTTTCATTTTCTTGAAAAAGCATTTAATTAATTGGTTGCAATCAGGGTGTAAAGAGGATTTCAAGCAATTCAGTAAAAAAAATGCTGTAGAAATAGATCTCAAACCCTACCTTTAAGCAGCACTGAAGGAACTGGTTTAAAGAGGAATTTTTGATGCGTTTTCATCATCTTGACTTGACTCATCCTGCAAACCTGGTCAGGCCCCCTTCAATAAGTTTTACTTAATTCTGGAGAATGGGTAGTTTATCTGAACTTGTAAGTGAAATTGACTGTGAACCATGATATAATATTTATCAGTGGCCGAATTCTGATACAAACAGTAGATTACAAAAAGAAAAAGAGAAAAGAAAGACAAATATGCATGTGAAAAGCAAAAAAATAGTTAATTTAACTGTTGCACAATCGTTAGCAGTGGAACGGTGTTACTAGCTTAGTTTGGATGGTAGTTATGGTTACCGATTTCATTAATAGTTAACCATGAATTCATTTAAGAAAGTTGCAAAAACTATTCACGTATTTGGGGAAGTGTGCTGCACAAACCATCCACTGTCTGCCTCAAAAAGCATGCATTCATTTTTATCGACATCCTACTTTATTTAGAGAAACATTAGCCCTACATGTAATAGTCAATGAAGTGTTTTCCCTTTCTATCCCCATTTTAATTAATGGTGGTTTCATTATTGATTAGTCTCATATGTATATAGCAAACAGCATAGAGAGGTGAGAAAGGTTGAGTGCATGAAAGCTTGGTGTAATTAGTCTCATTGTTTGTATTTACAACGTGGCTTAAGTGATGCAATTGAGGCAGCGTTGAGTGCCCCTGTCCACTCCACCTTAGCTCAAACCAGCAATGTAGCATCAGACATCAACATGCATAGGGTCCCATGGTTGGCCAAGGCAGGGAGGCTCTTCTGAATCTAAGGGTAACTACTGTAGTTGATCAACAATGGAATCAGCCTGTAGGAATGAGACACATCCATTAACAGTTAACTTTAGCCCAGGCCCAGACACTGGTGGCAGTGATGAGGGAGGGTTGGAGAATGGAAGCTGATGGGTCAGCAAATCTTCACAGTGCTTACTGACAGCAGAGAGAGAGGGGGTGCTTTATAAAGTTTGACAGCCCAGCGATTGTCTACAGTTCAATAGTTCAGGTAGTGATTGGATCAAAACAAGAATGAGATGGTGGAGTTTTGAGATAGTAGGAAAGACAGTGTGACTCAACTGGTGAGTCTTCCTCACTCGGCTTACACTACAATCCATTAATGTTGCACTTGGAAAATGGAAAACACATTTTGATGTGGTACTTGCTGACAGGATTCAGAACCACAACGAAATGGTAAATGACAAAAAAGAGTTGCTGGAGCACTGTCAAACCCTGAATTGCACTGAGGTTTCTGTAATACATGCAAAGCCCATTTGTGCAATACTTAATACATTCAATATGATTTGATTTTACTTGGTTTCATGTCCCTTGTTTCTTAAATATTGCTTTCATTTTGTTGTCTTTGTAACTGAAATGAAAAACAGTCTAAGTGTGAGTGAATGTACGCAGTTATTGGTGGTGGAGTTGGCTGCGATGTAATGGGCACCAGCCAAAGTCCTGCCCAGGGCATGGAATTGGTCAGGGCCAGCTCTGCCATCCTGCGTGTGCATGAGTGTGAGAGAGAGAGAGAGAGAGAAAAAGAGAGTATATCCTGTACTTTCATAGTTTGTTTCAAACCTGACCTGCAAAGTTTCCAAACCCTGTTGGCAGACACCTCATCTGTTTATTATTAGAACGCTTTCAAGAGAGGGAGTTGTAATAATTTCTGTTCAAACCTACTGAGTGATCCATAGCGCTGTCAGCTACGAATGTGTTTGCGGTGGGTGGAGGCCGGCAGGTGTCATGGGGTGAGTTAAGGTAATGCCAGCTTAGGTGCTGATAAACTGATAATGTGTGTTTCATATAAAACTAAAGGTGTTAATGTGCTGGTGTGGAGTTAGGGTGGGTGTCACATCGAAAATGTGATTTGTGAAGAGGAAGAGGAGAAGATAAAGATGAAAAAGGACAATGTTTTGGTAGTGTCTCTCACACAGACACACACACAGACACACAGACACGCACACATAAACCACTTAATGCATGCCTGCAGACACATTTCTGGGTAGATGCTATGTTATCTGCCTCAGCCTGCAGATTCTTATATAAAAACCTAATTCCCAAGGCTGCCTGTATGTCTCTGTGTGTACGTGCATGTGTGTACTCATGTATGTCAAGTAAAAGCAGAGAGGATTTAAACAGTATCCTGCTCTATCTGCGTTGCAAAGCCCATGTGGTAATTAACAGTAGAAGCAGCAGAAAAAAGAACATAGGGGTGAAAGGCGGTTGGTTGGCACATTGGACACGGGCTGGATACTTTCTGAGGCTGCATGGTATCATCCATGCTATTCCCAGGGCCTGTAACAAAGCTTGGCAACGTGGACTTTACTAATCAGGCAAAATGAGAGTGGATGTCTGTGAAATGAGGCTTTGCTGAAACCATTTTTCCATCTTTTTTGGTACACGGCCCGGGACACTTAGTGTGATGACACATAAAGCCACAAATTTCTAAGTTTAAGATTTGTCATATTGTCCTACATTCACATGATAAAACACACATTTAGTGTAATTTCTACCAACTGAGGAATTTGCAACATTGTCGTTGCCCCTTTTTATTATTTTCTTTATTGTGTTGCAAAAGCAGAATCATCACTACTCGTCATCTCTTTTATTGATCTTGCAATATACCTGGAAGTTAATTCATTTTAGTGACATCACCACCCTATCAGCATCTTCATCTTCTACTTGCCACATTGCACTGTAAAATATGTATGTAAGTGTTAGACCAAAACTTAATTCAGTATGGCATTATTTACATACTGTAGGTAGATGGATCTTGTCTGAACATGTTTAATGAAAACTATATCGAGCACGCCATGCATCACTGTATAATTAAAGAAAATTTTAATTTACATTTACAATCAGATGATTAAATTTGGAATTACTGGTCAGGTAATGACTTGTTGGACTAGAAGTGTTCTTAAGGCGATAAGATACACATTAATACCGTTGTTTGTCTTTAATAGAAAAATCCTTGATGTTTAAAATGTTGTTTAGATTGTCTTTGATGTAGAGGAGAACTCTGTTTGCCCTGTCAAGTTTTGCTATGTTTTAAAATTATTCCCAACGTCTGGGCTGTTGTTTCACTATATGTTAAACACAGACATTAGTTTGAACTTTGACCTGCTTTACCCCGTCTCTGTGAAAATGCTATAAATATTCAAAATGAAAAACACCATAGTGCAGTGTGGTTTGATGATCAAAGCTGAATGCTCAAGACATACAGGAATATCAATTATACATTACACATGCAAACATTATCAAAGAGGCGACATGGCACCACATGATGAACTTAAACAAAGGCGTTCTTCCACCATTCTGTTAATCGGCGCTGACGGTTAATGAAGTTTTAATTTACACCTAATCAGATCTTGTAAGCCATGCCCAGTCGCCTCGGACTGTATGGGGAAGCAGAGGGGCCAAAAGACTGAATCCTGAGAGACCACCACTCCACTCTCATTAATGTTCACAGGTCTGTGCTCCTCCTTGTTGGCACATGGCTCTTCAAATATGCTTTGAGCAAGTCAGCGTGTAATTTTAATGTTATTCTTATGTTGGATCCTCTTTGTTATGTGGTTAACAAATGAGATTGACAGGCAAAATGGGAAAAAGAGAAAACCTACATACTTGTAAAGCCATTGGCTTGAGTTGAAACATCAAATGTTTGCACTGAAACAAGATGGGATAGTAATTATTTATGGGTCTTTACTTACCACACATTATTCTCCTGATCTTTAACAGTTTATGCAGGCCCATCAAAAGTAGTAGAAATATAGGAAGTGCTGACTGTGTATAAGTCAACATTCCCAGCTCTTAGCCAGAGTATACAAGTTTTACATCATATCTAAAAGAACAATGTTATGATTAATAATGATAATTCTCTAATCTACTCTACTCTAGTCTATAGATTTAGAGACAGATGCTTTAATTTACACTTGAAAATATTCAGTGAGATTATCATATGTACTCTCACACTAGTGGACTTGAAACTGAAGAGGCAAAATGATAGGAGATTTCTTGTCATGGGATCATTTCCTAGTTTGAGCGCGTCTTAAAGGGGACATATTATGGAAATATCACTTTTTGAAGGATCTTTAACATATATTTGGGTGGCTTGCATTCTGGCATCCAAAATGTGAGAGTTGACAAAATAACTTGCAGGCTCTCTAGGTTGAAATCCATTTGGTTTTTCAAGCTGTTCCCTCTGTTGTCAGTCAATGATGTCATTAGTTTTCAAATTTGCATAACCTCACCCCTACCTGTGAGTGCTGGTACCGGTAGAGGGGGTGGGGTGGGGCTAGCAGTGGTTCGTTTGCATTTAAAGGGACAGGGCACTGAAACCAGCCATTCTGAACAGGGCTGTTTTGAGCGGATAAAAAGAGCTGTGATGTTTGATCCTGGGGGTATTTTGACCGAAGCCTGTCACAGACATGTCTTTAAGACACCTGGGAACTGTTTTAATTTGTGGAAAAGGGGCATAGTATGTCTCCTTTAGTTCCTATGCAGTCCTCCCTTATGGAGATAATGAATTGTCTGCACAGCTGTGAAACTGTCTGATTTCTTTTATCTGTATTTCCCCAGTTCTAATAGTGTACAAGACACTGTGTTTCTTAATAGTATGGATTCTTGAAAATAAAGTAGCTGCAGCAATGCAGCTAACTGCTCTGTATTCTAAGACTGAAAATCTTTTCAATTCTTTGAAGCTGATGTCTTTATTCTTAGGTGGCCTATGTGGCTGCAGACTTCCAAAGCTTTAGCACAACACATGACGAAGAAAGGCATTTGTTTCTATCAGGCATCTTATTTACTATTGCTCAATAAAATCAACCCGACCTGAGAGAAGCTGGTGTGTGTTGCGAAGTGTGTGTTTCTTTCCTCCTGAAATCTTCTCCCGACCTTCTACCTTTTTCATCTTTCTCTTTTGCACTGAAAAACACACAAATAAAGTCACCCATATTCCACATATGAATTATCACATCTTAGTGTGCTTCAGTGAACATCGCCACTGACACTTCATTTACTCGGAAAAAGAAGAAGCAGTTGTTGCCCGCTGGAGTGTTTCCTTCCCCCCACCGACCACAAAGTGAGCCTGACTTTGAGTTGTTTCCATTTGACACAGTAAACACTTAGAGTGTGTGGTGCCATCAACCTGGCAGCTAAACAACAAAGATGGGCTAAGGACTCTGAAGTCAGGTGAAGTCGTTTCACTCGAGGTTGCACTGACAAGCTTTTAATTAAAACTTTCCCACACATCTCTGTTCCAAAGACCCGCAAGGTAAAATGAATCATTGTGAGCTATGTGTGTGTGCGTAAATGTGTAAATGAAAGTCGGTAAGCGGCATTGTTTTCAGAGTGTTTTGATGGTTATTCAGAGTTTTTTTTTTTTTCTTTTTTTACCTGAGGCCTTCACATCTTTCATTTAATATGACTGTTATTGTTACTTGACAGCTCATATGTCTCTTTATTCAGACAAAGAATTATGAGATTAATAATTAACAACATGACAACGGGACTTGACATTTTCTCACTTTCTTTTTGTGAGGGGAGTTAAACCAACTTATAAGGTCTAATCAAATATTGTGTGGCTGGCAACCCTAACGTTGTACATGAGTAGACATATCACATCCAAAAACTCCACATTGCTGTTACGGAAAGTGATTTAAAAATAGAAATACTGCTTTGAGTTGACACCTCTGATAAGTGTGTGCATTCTGATCTATATAACACCTCCTCCATTCCTGTCACCTATTCTTGAATAACAGTATGTGTGTTTCCTTGATATTCTATCTTCTCTGTGGTCTGTCCCACTGATTTTTGGTCTCCTCTTAAATGTGATTCAGTGGATCATATAAGTCATACCCCTCATAGGCCAAATGCCCTGACTGCATACTTTCTCATGAGAGGGAGAACTCAATCTGTGTGTAGTGTGAAATCTACGATATGTCATAGCAGCCCCATCAGCTGTGCCGTTCATTCACATACTGTATTGTTGACTCAAAATAAAGATGGTTTGGTTTCACTCATGGTAAAGAAGAAGAGAGCCAGCTAGATCATATTCCAGTTACCATACTGTCAACTGCAAAGTGTATACTCAGAGGAATGTCACATTTGGGATCTTTGAGATGTGTGTTGGTGGAGAAGAATGGATATCGCATGAAATTAAACACCATGCTTGGTGATGGACTGAGATGGGAAAATGTATACCACTATTGTTGACTTTTGTTTTGCCAAATCAAGCCTGTTCCCTTGGGAGCAGCTCTTAAAGTGAAAATTTATCATCCCCCGCTGCTATATCATATCTGTTTTTGAAATGTTTTTTATTATCCTTTACAAAACTTGACACTTGGGTATTCTCAGTTGCTTCACAGCTGCATGTCAGTCATTTTTATCAAACTTACTACAACTGAGTCTGCTGGCACAGGACCAAAGCATCATCAGTGTCATAAGGTCAGCAGTTTTTCATTCTGTCTTATGTTTTATAAAATGCTGGCGCCCCTTTGTGTCAGATACGTACAATAGTGACATTCACTCTCCTTACTCATATTCACCTGCTGAATTTACATGTTTTGGATTGTAAAATTGCTGAAGTGATGAACTCTATCAAGCTTTGGAAAAGTTTGCTGCTAGTCCAACATCCCCTTTTCTCTCAGTGTAACAGTATCGGTGGGGATAAAATGTAAGATTGGAAAATGCATACTTAAAGGTATCCAGCTGACACCACAATCACAAAAGACCTTTAGCATTACAACACATCAGAAATCATAAAGATGCTGCACTGTGCTTAGTCTGACATATTCAAAGCACTTCTGGATTAAGCCTTTGATAAAAGACATAAGTTAAGAACACTTGAGTGTGGCATTCACCCCCCTCCCCTCTGTCTCTCTCCCTTGACTTCTGCTCATTCAAACAGAAGTAACAGCAACTGCCAGCAACACAATTTGACATCTGCTGTTGGTGGCAGTATTTCATGACAAACATCCACACTGCCTGTCTACATCCACATTTGACACGAATGTGTAGCCGTCATCACTGCTTCCACAAAGCAGCTACAGGCCGGTAAGCCACAAATCCTATTTTTGACCACAGCCGATAATTCTTGCAAAAACCAGAGAGTCAATATTTTATCACAGGGGTACAGCAAACACATGCAGATGCATTGTTGGTATGTTTTCCTCTTAAATATTGATTCCTAAGCCACTCCGCAGCCATCTGGTCTGTGGAGTATATTCTCCAAATGCATGCACATACACACGCACACACACATACACACCCATAATGCACACGCACACACAAACAAAGCCACATGTGCAAATGTAGCTCTCTTAAACACACACAGACATAAAAAAGTTGAGCGCATACACACAAGCATGCGGAGACACAATAACACAATTCTTTCTCGGAAGTATGCACACAAAAGACACACAGGGACACACGCAAACAAACAAACACTTGCCCCACACACGTCCTTGCTCAGAGGGAGGGAGCCTTCTCTCCAAAGATGAGCAACAAAACACATGAAAGGAACTCCAATTTGTTTTGTCCTGGACTCCAAATGTAATTTTCGCTCTAAACCACAGCCATGTTGCCTGCAACAATGGCCTTGTTCCACTCATTTCCCTCTTTCTCTATATGTCACCACTAAAGTGCCTTTGGACAGCTTCAAGCTGCAGATGTTGCTACAGCACCTCCTTCCTCCTATACAAGCACTTTTTTTTCTGTCAGCGTAATTGTATTAGAATGCACCTCCAATCCTCTGTAACAGAAAGATGTAAGCCGCTTCGCTTGCTTGTGGAGGGATCAACAGTCTCTCTTTTAACAGCCTTGTAAAGCTGTGTGTGTGTGTGTGCGCAAATACAGTATGGTGTATGTGTACACAGACTGCACTCCTCTACACACTTCCTCCACAACACACATACACACAGTATAAGCAGAACCACCTCTGTGTAGTGTGATTAGGTATAGCTGTCGCTGAATTGTGCTGAGCACAGCCAGGGCATTGCTGAGGATTGGGTTGCCCTGTCTCCACAGAGGAAGAGAGAGAGAGAGAGAGAACACACACAGACACACACCCACGCAGACACACACACACACACACACACACAGAGCCTGTCTGTCTCCACCTTGTCTTTAGCCAGTCGCCAGGAAGCAGCTGGCCTGAATATCTGAGTGCCTTTAATGAATTGAAATCTTTTGGGTGCGAGGATTCAGTGATTAAATGCAATACGACTAATATTCCTGGGTGGGTTGGGAGTCAAAAGAGGATTGTCCTCAGAGAGAGAGATGGAGGAAGACAGAGAGAGAGATGGAGGAAGAGAGAGAGAGAGAGAGAGAGCTTGGCTCAAAATGCAACCTCCTTGTCCCCCCTCCACCTCACCCCACCTCTTGGGGAATAACCCTGTTTAGAGCAAAGGAGAAAGTACAGTTGGAGCTTTCGAGGAGGGGGAGAAGGGAGAGCGAAGACGTTTGCTGGTGGGTGGTAGAGATGAGGAAGCATTAATGACCAGGGTTTGAAGATAGTGTTTCATTTAGATTGTGATGGAGACTTGGTGAACTTGGGGTTTTATATTTCAAACCTAGCACATATAACAATTCACATGTAAACGTTACAAACTTAAATAACACAGTAATTATATTAGATGGAAAACTGTCATCATGGTATGTAAACTTGCATGCTTTTTTTATGAAATGCATCCCCATTTACTAATTGCCAAACTTTATTTCACGAATGACCTCATGTCAAAAAGCAGTAGTATACAGCTAGGCATGTATAGTGTGTGTCTGAGGCACCCAAAGCTGTTACTTATTTTGTTTTGTTTTAACTTGTGCTCCATGTATCTGTCTGTCAGAGCATTGTGTAGTGACTTGAAAAACATAGTTTGCAACAATTGCAGTTTGATTGTTGCCAGATGACATTGCACTGTGTGGAAAGCTGAGTCAGAGTCAAACTTTTTTGAGACCAGAGCCTGCATTCGAATCAATATGGAGGCTGCATTGCTCTGATACAAAGCTATTGCTGGTTTGAACAGTCAAAGTAATGAGATCAGCTTTGTCAGAAGCTCAGGTTTGAATTCACAGCACCAGACAGTTGTGACATTACTATTCCTGAAGGTAAGCAGAGCTACCGTGTTGCTGGAAGGTGCTATACGATTCAAGTTGCCGTTTTCCTCAAACATCACCTCGGCTGACATTTGGGTTACACAGCAGTGAAACACTCTTGCTGTACGCGGTTATTTTTTTCATTATGTGAAGGATCGTCTTCTCTTTAAAACATAACCACTGTACCTCCAGTCAACCATTGTTTTGTGAAATTGTCCACTGTTGATTGGAATTTAGTTGGTTTCTTCACATTGTGAACTACAGTTTGTCCAATGCCGATATCTCTAACATACTTCCCTACATCTTTTTTGTTGTGTAAATCTAACTATAACCTCACCGTATTTTATTAAGCTCTACCAGAACTGCAGTCTTTCTCAAACCTTGACAATATCAATACGTATTTGTCATCTGTGGATAAGTGATGATGGCCCTGGATGTTAAAAGAAAACATTGCCATTGATCTGATCTTTGGTTTTCAGGATAATCCAAGACTGAAATCCTTTTCTTGCAAAAGTGTTCAGTGAACATCACTCATCTGAAAATATAAAATGTACCCTGTTTGTCTTTTACCATGGTCATATCTTTCAATCTTTTAAAGTAATATTTCCTGCATGGTTCACACGGCTTCAGCTGCCTTTGATTTATTAAATCTAGATATAATTTGAAGTGATGCAACATTTTTAAAGAGTATTCCAAAAATGAGCAATTGACAGCTTATAAAAATTGCCTTGAATTGTGCCTCAAGGCATGTTTTCTGCAGTTATTTTCATTAAATGAGCATTTCAGGTCACACTTTCTTCAATACATTTACATTTAATGGTGTTTGATTTGCATGCTAGCCTATTACTCGGTGAAAGTAGCTTAGGTTGAAAGCTGTAGAATATAGTGAAAAGTCATGACAGCAAAGTGCATGCTTAAAGCAAAGCTTCATTTAATTAACCAACAAGTCTGACAGATACTATTTAACATGAATCACTTCCCTGATATGTCTCGCGGAGAACGTGATGGGAAAAAAGGGTTCCGCGCAGACATGTTGCGCTCATTTATAACACACTCGAGACAGACAGGAGGAGAAAACCACATTTTCTCTTGTCTGCCTCATCCACTTGTTGGACTCACTGATCTTAAAAAGCTGACAGTTCGCAGTTCAGGATGGAGGTTTAACTGAGTGTTAACTGCACTCAGACACATATCACAGCACGTAGAAAAGCAGTCATTTACTGTGAATCTACAAATAGTAACTATAGATAAACACTCTCCATGGAGACACACAGGCACAAACACACCAAAACTCACACACATTGCACTGCCCAGACACAACCCTATTACATTCCTCTGTGCATGTACGTGTGTGTCTGTGTGTGATGTGTAACTGTACTTAACATAGGTGTTGTAATGTGAGGATATGGTGACACAGAAAGGGACACTGGCAACACTTATGTAACAGTCACACATCCTTTAGCTGTTCTGAACTTCGTCTCATGTAGGCCTGGGCAATGTGGGAAAAAATCCTATCACTAATTTTTTTCAAGCTTAAATGTCTCTGTTACAAGTGAGATTTGAAGATATTAGAAGCTTATTTTTTTTACTTAAAGGCCCCATGGCATGAAAAATGCAATTTCAGTTATTTTTTGCAACTTGCGGTTGCCAGTGTTAACTGAATTGCCGTTAACAGCAGATGTTAACTGGATTACCGGTAGCTGTACGGCTGTCAACGGCAATGCATGTGAAGCACATGTTACATGAGGAAAAGAGAAATGTAACTGTCACACAACTTACTTCATACATACTTGATACTCATTTTTTTTACCGTTACTGTGTGGCTGTTTTAATGGCAGTAAAAGTTTTGTGCTGCTGTTATTATTTCATATGCACATGATTATGTATTGTCTCGTGACACGTTGAACTCAGTTTTACTCGGCCAATAACACTCCTTTGTCTGTCTGGTCATCACCACACTCCGCGAAGTACAAGCATGTCAGCACTCAAACTGACCCTCCACAGACATCTACCGTCGGCACACTGCTGTCTGTTGGAACTCTGAAAGAAAAGAACTCTGATTGGCTGAATGACCTGTGCCCGCTAGAGCTACAGAAAAAGGCTACAGAAAGGAACTGTAAAACGATATTAAGCGGATCACAGGTACTCAAAAACATTGATACATCTTGTTGGGGATATAAATAGTAAAAATAAACCCAGAGAAAAGTGCACAGCATGACGCCTTTAAATACCCGTATTTATATTATGTCAAAAGTTGAACATGACAGAACATTATACAACTGTTTCAGATAAATAAAACAGGTATTATAAATATAAAAATAATAATATAATATAAAATAAATTCTCAAAGCGTATAGATAGAAACCGTTTTAAATTGTTCTTTTTAAATAATAAACAATAAAAAGACAAAATCTAAAACAATTGTTCATCCTCATTGCAAATTCAAGCAGCTTAAACAAAATAGATTTTGACTCAGCTGTTATCAGTTATGCTCCAAGGTAAAAAAAAAAAAAAAAAGAGAGAGAGAGAGGAAAAATAGGCAAAAGAAAACCCAAGTAGTGCAGCAGTGTCTCAGTGCTGTCAGTGTTTTGGGTCAGACATAAGCCTGCTGCACAGGTGCGGCTGGTTGTTTTCAGGGGGGTCATCAGCACTTGCCCTGGTCTGGCATTGAAAAGTCAAAGAGATGGTTTCACACAGGCAGTGTTTAGGTCAGCCCAGTTAAATTTTGGGCCTGAGTGCGTGCACCAAAATGGCTACACTGAGAAAGCTCTGAAGGGGCGGACTTGGTGCAGCTACAGTTTAACTCCGGTGTGGTCTGTTTGTTAAGTGAATGCGACCGGACCTTGAACTTCCAACTGCCTGGTGTTGTGCTCTGTGCATCAACCTAAATTGGCATGGAAACATGATTGACTGGGTGCGGCACAACTCTCATTATCATTGGCTATTCGTATTGTCTGTCAAAACATGGACACAGGAATATGTCATATTTCAATCGAGGAAAAGTTGTTTGGCGTTACATCGTTATCGTTCTGTCGCCCAGCCCTAGACTTATGTCAGCACTGTTTCTTACTATGTGTGTGTGTGTGTTTGTCTACTTGTGTGCGCTATAAAAAACTATGAAGACTACACACGAAATTGCCCCTTAAGTTTACAGTTAATTCATTGTGATTCATTGTGATTGTAATCTAAGCAATATTCACTTAGAATTCAGATGTAAACACCATTATATTAATCAGAGGATCTATTGGTCATTGGGCTAACATTCAAAATGTATACCACTTGCCTGCCCAGAACACAGGATTTACTTGAATATGATAGGACCACTATTTATATATATGAGCGGGGTTGTGAGGGTTACTTTAAAAATGTAATCCAGTAGAGTTACTAGTTACCTGTTAAAAAAATGTAATCAGTAACTTACTCTAAGTATCACAGAATTAAAGCAATGTAACTGATTAATTTAATTACTTTTGGATTACTTCAATACCAAACATGCAAATTAAGAATATCACGCAGCCATCACGCATCAACTCACGTAGATTAGATCGCTCCAAACAGGAAGTCAAACGCACTGAGCATCTGGTAAATTTCAAAATATAAGACAATGGATGAACTCTCGACTGTAACATAATCATTTTGTCAACATTAGTCACACCCACCAGCACAAGCCACGAGTCATCAGTCAGTCAGAGTCCTGAAGCTGACAGTACCTCACTGAGGAAGAAAAGACCGCAATATTTTACGATAGAAATCATCCGTTCTAAAAGAACATAAACAGAAAGTAAAAAAAAAAAGGACAGCAAATCAACAATTGAAAGGCAAAGTGATGTGTTGTTTGAATTTTAATTTCACTTTATACACGGCTGTCATCACGTTGAACTGTGAGCTGGGGTTACCAGCTGCTCTGGGCTCTGGAGACAGGGCAGTGGCCGAGCTAAACAGCAATGGAGATGGAATGGTGTGTGGAAACTGGGACACACACAGATTGGTGCTACAAGTGGTCGTGTCACGTGTTGGTTTGTTGTGGTGTTGTGTTGTAAAGTGTCGCTGTGTGCGCACTGTGCATATGTCTGCCCTGTAACCTATGGTTGATTTCAAAAATGTAATCCTGCCAAGTAATCCCCGTTTTTATCAAATGTACTGGTAATCTGATTACATGGTTTTTTTTCGTACTAGTTACCGTTTTTTTTGTATCCTAATTACGTAACGCTGTTACATGTAGTCTGTTACTCCCCAAGCCTGTACGTGAGTATTTATGGAGGATATTGAACTGAGTCTGAGTCTTTCTGCTTTAATAGGCACTCAGTTAACTGAAAATGATTCAATAAGGTGTAGTACATATGCCAGGCCTGTAGTCCTGCTGTAACACTGCCACACAAATACACCAAAAAAAGAGAAGAAGAAGAATAGAAAGGGCCGTAAAAAACTCCAAATATTATAAGTTGACTAAACACAAGAAGTCGTGCCAGTACAAATACGCTGATCGATGCTGCGTGGACTTGTTTCAGGTTTGGATCTGACAGAAGTCCGCCGATTTTGTTATGTTACATCTAGCAGTGTAGCTCAGGTTATAGGTATAGTGTATGAATGTGAAGGCATGGCGCCTGTAAATAAAACTTACTCATTGCATTTCAGGCAACCTTTTGCAGTGTGTTGTTATGCATGTTGATATCGTGATGACAATGAAAACAAGATTAATCTGTCAGTCCTACTTACTACATATGCAAAGACTAACAAATCTATGTTGTATATATTTGAACACACACACACATTCCTGTATGGGCATCATAGTGAGCTCCGGGTAAATGTGCAGATGAAGTGACCACCCTTTCTGCTACACTTAGAGAGAAGTACTTGTAACTCAGATTCTTTAAGAAACAAAGTGAAACAATCAGCATTAAAACACACGACTAGTGAAGTGAGGGCTTTTTCATGGGCGCCATTTTGGATTAGTGTGTAGCTAGACTTTTTGACTTATGTCACTTTTCAAGTCTTTGAAAGGAAATTAGCCAGAGTTCAAAGCCATGTAAAGTCAAATACAGCAGATGTTGTCGGAAGCGTGGGAACATATCGGTTCCTGGTCCCTGTTCTGGTCCCTCTCCGGATCCCGGATCTGGTCCCGGTTCCGGTTCTGGTCCCGGTCACGGTTCCGGTTCTGGTCCCGGTTCCGATACCGGTCCCGGTTCG
>OMNW01014554.1:0-23311 GCA_900303245.1 Selene dorsalis
TACTACACACTCTGTATGAGCTGATCCCATTTCACAAGGCTTTATGTTTACAGATACATACCGACCAGCAGCCATACTAAGAAAAGCAGAGTAAATGTTGAAATCCCTTGATAGAATTCAGTAGGAAATCTGTGTAAATGCTGCTGAATGTATTAATAACCACATTCAGGTGCTCTCTGTTGGCATTGATGATGCACAAATTACTATTGCATTGTGATATAGAGCCATGTTATAACCTGTTGTTGCGTCACTGAGACTGTCGGACAGCTCTCACAGTGTTTCAGGAAGAGTTTTGTGATTGAGAGTAAGCTGTGACGAGCAGCGGCTTTTCCAATGTAAGCAGAGTAGTGACCTTGACGACAGCGTGTTGGGGATAGACAGCTGGTTCTTATCTCCAAGGAGACCTGCTGGAAGTCTGCTGTGTGACAGTGATGCTTATCATTCATTTAGCCACGACCTCATCCTCCTTCACTAACATCTCAACAAATGCAGTCTCACAGCACCTAAGGGGAGGGGACGGGAAAGACTTGTCGGCCTGTCCTTCTGTACTTTCCGTCGTACTTGAACCTCACTACAAAGCCTTGAACATCATGTTACTCACAAACCAGTAAAGGCTGGGTGGCTTGAGCTTGATTTTGTCTTGTCTTGGGTCCGCTGTGTTTAAAAGCATCTCCGGACTTGGGTGTTGTTTTCTTGCTGGGGATAATCAAAGAGATGGTTCATGTCTGTGTTTGGCTTGGTGGCAAAGGGGATTTAGCTCTAACAGCAGCACCAGAGTGAAATGACTAAATCTGTGGCTCTGTGCTTGGCCTTACTTCACCTGTATATTAAGTCATTATTTGGAGGTATTGTATGGATCCCAAAGGATATTAATTCTCTCTATTATCTTTTTGTGTTCTCGGGGAGTACATCGTTCTTTCAGGGACGTCTGTCACTTTGCTGTCTTTCTCTTTACACATATACGTCTCCCTGCTTGCTGCCGTGAGCAATGTGAGTGGGCTAATTGCATTTCCAGCAACCTTGTTAATGACAATGTAGTAATGGCTTTCAGCTATTATTGAATTGACTTTCAACATTGCCATTTTAGTTTACACAACTGCCATTTGCTTAAAAGCTTTGCCTGTGTACTTCTGGACAAGCTGACAGGGTTTAATATGTGCATGTGATAACAGGTTTAATGCTGGGAATAAAATGAGTTTCCAGAAGACTCCACGAGGGCAGATTTTTGAAGTGTGTTTTGGCTTTGGTGCTGTGAGTATTATTTTATGAACTGTAGTGTGTATGTCACTGATGTTTGTCATTAGAAACTTTATGTACTTACGTTATGGTTTAGAAAGTTTTTCAAGATCCAAAAGTAGCACTCAGACACAACGATGTGTCTCAGCACTTCAAAGGAGGTGTTAAATGTAGCTTTCTAGTGATGAAGGTTTGGGAACAGGCGGCTGAGGAGGACGCTGAGCCAGGGCTGATGGCAGAGCAGGGCAGGCTGACTAAAGTTTAGCAATCTTAAAAAAGAAGAAGAAAACATCGAAAGTAATATCAGAGAAACCACCCATCTGCTAAATCGTTGTACCTTGTAGACGAGCTGAACAATTTCACAACGACTGAAGGGCTGAGGTTTGAACATTGCACTGTGACTGTTGAGCAGAAGTACAAATTCTTTATTCCTGTACTTAAGTAGATTTTTCAGGTATCTGCACTTTACTTGAGTATGTATTTTTCTGACGACTTTTTACTTTTACTCCCTGTATTTGAACTGATTTGTACTTTCTATTCCTTACATCGTCAAAACAGGTTCTTTACTTTTTCTACTTTTTCAAGAAGTGACAACCAGCGGTCAGCCGGTACGATCCGGTACTGCGTAGCACTACAAGATTCAGTGGCAGTATGCAGAGAGCAGCCTGCTACCTCGTACGGTTCGTGTACATGCGTTTGTTTTGGCAGAGCATCATGTTTCCATGACGAAAGTCGCCCGGACACCTCCCTCTCTATTTTGTATCATTGATGGCGAAAATTGATTTTTACTTAAGTACATTTCAGAGCCTGTGCTTTCTTACTTTTACTCGAGTAAAGGAGTTGAATCAGGACTTCTACTATTTTTTACACAAGTATCTGTACTTTTACCAACATGAACTGCAGCAAATGTTGTTTATCTCTTGCACATATAATTCATCTGTGGAATTTATTTTTAATTCTTGTATTTTTTTAATGCCGCTTCTAAAATCAGTGGATTTGTTGGTGTCTTTATTCCGTACTTGGGACTGGCAGCTCACATTTAAACAAATGTAAATCAACATGAACGTCACCGGCGGCAAACTCCATCGCGGATGTATTAGTTCAATCCCCTTGACAGAGTGCTTCTTTCTTCCAGTTATACAGTCAATCACATACATACTCACATACACAGCTTGTATCACTAAATACAGGATTAAAGTTCGTTGCAATAAAGCATGAAAAGGAGCGGAAAAGCAAACTTAAGTAATGACTACCTTTATCGCTCGGTGACTTCACCAGGACAAATCTGAGCTCTTTCTCAAAGGCACGGTTCATGTTCTCACCTCTCTTCTTGCCGCTCCTCATTCTCTGTTTCCTTCAACTGATGAATAAAAAAGCACTCTTGCTATTCATACTTCCACAGTAGGAATACATCTTCATTTCACCTTTTCCCTCGATGCCCACTCAGATTCAGAAAAAAATATTTTATCTTTTGATATATGGCTGCACTATGAAATGTGCATAAAAATAAGAGAAGCATGAAACCGTCAAGACTATCAATGCATTATTTTTCTTTACACCAGCTATGAACATTTTATGCGTTAATTTATTAGCATTCACTTTGGATATGTCACACAAATCAGCATGTTGTGTGCAAGTATATTTACGCATTTATGTCTTCACATGTGTTTTTATGAGGATAGTCCTTATTGTGCTAACCCCTAAGTGTGTGTGTGTTTGTGTGTGTGACTGACAGTGTTGCCTGTTGGGTGTGACAGTGAGACAGAGTGTGCTGATCTGTTGGCTGGCCCTCCATCACTTCATTTCTCCCCCACTTCACTCTCTTCATCTTCAGCTCTGTATTTATCTTGCTCTTCATTCCACCCAACAAATACGTCTTAGTTTTCTTAACTTCCTGCCTTTTTTTTTTGTCCTCCAAGTGTTTTATTGCTATTAACCGTCCCACCATCTCGGTGTAATCCCTCTCCTTCATTCCTTGTCACCATGGGAGTGCTACAGTTCTCCCTGCAGAGGACAGCAGAGAGAGTGGATAGTCATTATGGAACAGCTGTGGCAGAACAGTTTCTCCCTCCTCATCCTCGCACAGCATCGTTGCACCTGAGTAAGGACAGATAAAGAGAGTAAGAGAGAGAAACATTCGATTGTCAGAGTCAAAAGAAAAACACTGGGAGACTGACCAGTTTTCCAAGATCACAAAATGTAGCATTTGAGCTTCACCAGGACTCATTCACTTGATGTGTTGTTGTTGAGCTGTCTGCTTGGCTCTCTCTTTCCAACCGACTACCCATTCTTTCCACACGCTGGGCGATTTAAGGCTTAACTGATACGATGATGGGCCTCAGGTGTGTCCAGGCCTAAAGTGGGATTTATTCTTCTGCATCAGGGTGTTTCAGAGGCTCCTGGAAGTTCTGTTGGATCGAACGTGCATCACCAAATAAAAAAGAAAAATCACAATTATGCTGCTCCCGTGAGTTGTGCGATCAGACAGCCTGGACTGCATGTGCTTTCTCCTGTATGTTTTCAATGCTGGTGGAGAAAGTGTTGATTGTGATAGCGAAGCTGTCATGCAGTAAAATGAGGGAAGGCTCAGTGATTCTGTTTTTTTTTTAAGTAGTGCTGGAGATAGCACTTGTCATCCATCTGAGAACTGTTTTTGCGGGACTGAATATAAACGTAATTGCTTTGGCAGTAAAATGAATACACACTAAGCCTCCTCTGTAATCCATATTTTTATTTTCTTCCAGGTGCTTTCTCACTCTCTCTTTACTGTATATCATAAAGTGAACAAAAGAATGTAAACACAATCTTTTTCTGTGTTGTAATAAATGCTCAGCATGACCTTATAATACATGACACATCCATCTAGTGATGTGGACATCATCATGTTAAACCTCAGCTATGAATAAACTCCTACTCTGGAGGCTACACTGCAATGTGTTGACAGAGAAGACTAAATCTGGCTTCAACAGGCTGCAGTAGTCTGTGTTTTCCCTCAGCCATATCACCTCCTCAAGCTTTGGGAGCTGTTCTCAGTCCTGAATTAGACATTCAGGTAGCGGCCGCTGTAGCTCTTGGGCCGGCCCGTTGGCTGTTGTGTGAGGCTGTTTCTCATGATCTTCTACATTGCCTCCACAAGTGCTTTATAAAAACGCTGTCAGTACGCACAGTAAAAGTATTAAGTGGAAAAGTCTTCCTGGACTTCATGCACTTGACCGACAGTGTATTATTGTCTACTATATTTGGACTTTAAGGAAGCATGTTTACACACTTATAGTTCACACAGTGTGTAGAAAACTTCGCTATTCAAGAAGTCAGTCTACATGATTTCATATAATCCCACCAGGCGACAAAATGCAGGTACTTTTGACTCGATTTTGACATTTTTAATTACAAAAAGCAAATATAACACAATCATTTCTTACATTTTCAGTTTGACTTTCCTCTGTCTGAAGTGATACACCAATCACTGTGAATGTCAATGCTTTAAAAGCTTAAAAGTTGCAAAAAGTTCCAGAAGAATGTCCTCAGCTTCTGCACTCCTGTATTTATTATTTACAAAATATAAACCAGTAAATAGAAGATTGAGTAAATCATTCAGTGGAAAGGCCTAGAGTGGAAGAACAAGCAGCTTTTAGCAAACAA
The DNA here is from genome assembly GCA_900303245.1 of Selene dorsalis. NCBI lineage: Eukaryota > Metazoa > Chordata > Actinopteri > Carangiformes > Carangidae > Selene > Selene dorsalis. The sequence continues at coordinate 4,879 of OMNW01014554.1, forward strand.
TTGTTTTCATTTCAACAGACAACAGTGGATTAGATTGAAATGAATTTTCAGTTATAGATTTTGATTAAGTAATTATTCAGTATTAAACACTCCTAATTATAATTTGTAAATGTGTGTCCTAGTTAATGCATTTTCTGTGTGAATAGGTCAGCGGCAGCCTCAGAGCGTTTTACTTGTCTATGTGTGGTGAGCATTTTATCCAGAGGACAAAAGCAGAAAAGACCATTGTCATGTAGTGGCACTTAATGTCATAAGTTTAATCAAAAAAATGAGATGAGCAAAGATACTGATTTTAGATTCAGATGTGTCTTCATGCCAGATGGAAATGGAGGACGGCAGGAAAATTGGCAATGACGCAGTCCACTGTTGTTTTACTTCCATTTTACCTCAGTGCATTTGCAGTTTTGACTTTTGCAGGTAAAAGTTAATGTTGCCTGTTGTCAAAGTAAAAGCATTGACCTTTACACCTCCCTCACATGTTGTTCATTTGCCTTTTTGTCCTATATTAAGAATGACTGTGATTGTGTTTAGCATTGTTGAGTCTGAGCTCTGACTGAGTGAACAGGATGGAGGTACACAGTCTAGCCTGAGGTCTATGTAATTCTTTGTCTCATGCTCAGATCTAGTCTTCATTATTAAGGTTTTATCCAGAAGTGCACTGAGGGTGAAAATAGGAACATTTGTTATGAATATTTGCGTGCGTGGATATATGAAATAGTAAGCAATAAACAGTTATTAAAGAATGCAACGATTCACCAAAACATTGTCTGAAAGCTATTTTGTTTTACAGAGATTATTGCGTTGGATATTACTTTGTGGTATAATTTATTGCAACATAAGATCCTAAAATGTAGATTACAAGATACTGAAATAACATGCTACAGCTGTTAAACCTTGAAATAATCAAGTTCAGTTTGAGACTGATGCCTGCTGTACCTTTGTCTCCTTTTTCATTCTCTCAGTCTCTGACTTCAGAGCTGTGGCAGCAGCTGGTTCTTACCTTTCATCTAAATACGTGATTCAAATCTCAGTATTTTTACTGTCCTCTCCTCCCTTTGAGAAAAAAAAACAACTAAATGTAAAAATAAATAATAATGGGATAAAAGTAGTGTATAAAACACCTTGATATATTTGTCATCATAATTTGCTGCCACTGATTAGTTGCTTTTGATTTTACTGTAGTAAAAATAAATGAAAACATTTATTTTGCTGCCACCGCGGTTTTGATGTTGAAGCTCCCTGTCAATGTGTGTGTGTGTGTGTTTGTGTAAGATTGTGTGGGTTTGTGCTGATTATTAAGCACGTCAATATTTTATTTATTTCAGGATATTAAGCAGCATTTTAAGAGATTGTCACCTGCAAAGTATCTGTTATTAAGAAGAGTGGACACTCTTTGTCGCTGTTTCTCACACAGACAATATCTTTGATGGAGGACATGCTGTTAGATTTATGAAATCTGTGGACTGGATGAGGGTTTAGTCATTGGAGATGATACAGCAGTATTAGCGTGAGGGTTTTATACCAACATTATGTAAAGTGGGCACTCTTAACTATTGTGTCTTTATGAATACTGTAATCAGACTAGCCAAAGCTTAGCTGCTCATCATGGTTGATTCATAGAGATAAAGAGGATCTAACAACACAAATCACCGCAAAATAATAACTTGGGTTTTTTTAGTAGTGTAACATAATCACACATTAGGTTAGTGGCCTCAGTAAAATGGGTTGACTGATGGACAAGTGAGGACGCCTTAGTTACTGCTTAAATGAAGTGTTTCCTTTTATTGTTGCAATCATCTACTTCTCCTTTCCCTCAGTCTCCCCTTTCATTTTCTCTCTCCAAGACATTGTATATCATTTGCATTGAAGTGTATTATATGCTAAATCCTTCATTTTTCCTCTGAAAAATTCCGCTTTTCCCAAAAATGCGAGCTATCTGCATGGAGAGGAAACAATGGGATGATTTGATGAAAAGAAAGGCATTGAGAAAATTCACATCAAATAAAGATCGGTCAAGGGTATGATGAGAAGAAAAAGAAAATAAAACTGAGGATCGGGAAAGTAAAATAAGAGAAATCTCCGGTGGGTAGCTGTGGGAGAGGAGATGGTAAGGAGGAAGGAGGGTGCTGCTGCCTCTCATCCAGTGTGTGATCTGTGGGTGGCACCGATGACTGATGGAGAAGCACGCTAACTGAAGGTCATATCCGAAGCCCTGCCATTTTAGACTGCCACTGTCGCAGGGGGAAAGGATAAATAAAGCTCAGATAGTCGTGTTTATTCATCCCACTTTCTTTGTGGCTTTGTCAATGGAGGAGGGAGAGACAGACAGACAGATGAGGCAGGTTGGAGAAAATGGAGGATAGGAATACCAATAGATGACTCAGCGTTGTCTAAGTATGATTTATGCGATCGTCCTTCTTTTTTTCTTCTTCTTCTTCTTTTTTACAAAAGCCATTCTCACCCCAGCATCGCCAGATTAATATTCAATTTTAATAAGAAAGACTTGATCCTCCTTGTGATGTGTTATACAACACTACTGATGCTACAAATTGCTGATTTTCTAAATGCATTCCTGTTATTCAGAGATTTGACTCTCCTCCAAACACCGCGACAATAGGGACAGTGAGTGATGGAAATGAAAGGATAGCTTTTCAAATCCAGCTAAGTAGGATTTTGGTTATCACTGTGATTATTATTTTTTATTTATTTATTTTTTTTCTTTACGAGAGAACAGACAACGGTAGGAGTTACATAACCATTTGTCATTTGTCCTCAAATCGTGTAAGTACAATCCAAATAGGGTAAAATAAATTCCTGGAGGAAAATAAACTACAACATGTTTCTGAGTTTGCTTTGCCCAGATTGTCACAAGGCTTAAGGACAGCAGTCTGTCACTGCTCCAATGTCCCTGCAGTCTGGCTGGGACACAGAGCTATTCGTCTGGTGCTGGAACCAGAGCTGGAGCCGGCGATTCAGACGGGGTTGTTTCCCCCAGGCGGGGCAGAATGCTCACGGCCAGATGACCCCGCTGCCCAGCCTCTAATATCTGATCAAGAACCATCTGCTGAGGCTGCCAGAGCCCACACAGCTCCCCATGCCCCTGACCTCTCCAAGGAGAGCCCAATGGGAAATCAAGCTGTTAGCGGACTATTAGGATGATTCTGATCACCATTTGAAAAGAAATGCAGCACAACAAAATTATGTTATCATCACGGGGATCTCACTTTCGCTGCGGTGTTAATTCATGACGAGGCCTGGCCCCTCGCAGTGAGTTCAGCTCCCTCCCTCTGGTTCTGTTTCGCCCTCTCTTGCTTCCATGGTAAAAACATCAAGAACCATTTCCACAAGTCGTTATCTCCAACTCCCCCGAAGACGCACCTTCTGAATCAAACTATTTATAAATGAATTCATGTATTTTATTTGTTTAGTCAGTAATTTTCTGTCTTTTTTTACTCCTCCTGACAGATATGAATTCAACACTCAGGCACATGATGATGCAATTAGTGTGGAATCGTTTTTATTGGGCAAAGACAAGCTTTTTGGGAAATTCAGGCCCCCTGGTGAAATGCTCTTCCTTATTATCCAGCAGTGAGTTTACATTTACATGACAGTGATGAGACGCTTTATGAGTTGACATGTATTGATTCATAAGAGAATACGTATGTATGCATCGCAGAAAGTGCGTAGAAGATGTCACAAGTCAAGTTCACATGAAGTTTTAATGGGCTGTGCAAACTGTTTCTGTTCCTAGTTTGTGTCGTGCAGCACCATTCGCCAGGCCTTGATAACAGTTGGTTAATGGGTAATGTGCCACACAAGAGTGATGCTGCACTTTCTGTTTTCATTTTGTTGCTGTAGTGCAGTAATTAATCCAGCTGAACCCTTTGTGCTCACAAAATAAATGCTTTCCATTTTCATTAATAGACAACTCATTAGTACATAATGAGCAAGAAGGCAGCACTCCCCGCTCTCCCTGTGCAGTACATAGCAGATGAGCATGCACTACACTCAGCTAATTAAAACCCAGGATTGTGTTCTGTCTCCTTGTTTTCTTCTCAGGAAAGGGCACAGGCACGTGCTTTTCAGACATATGTTTCATGACTCATGTTTCGCTACATGGTACAAAGGTCCCACATTGTAGAGCGCAAGGTTTCCATGCATTGTTTGAACATAAAGCAAAAGTGGATGCTATATGTGAATACTATCAAAAACACTCGATCCAGCCTGCATTAAGAAACTGTGCATTGAAACCAAACCATTGGTCATTTAAATAGAAGAAAACATATAAATTGTGTATGTCTGTATCATGTGAGTCATATGATCCATGTTTTTTTTTAAGCTGTGATGAGCTGCTTTTAGAACACGTAACATCCGTATCAGTGGTCACAACTGACTGGGTTCACATAGCTGCTGAGCTGTCACTGTCTACAAGTGAGTGTGATTAAGAGATGAAGTGCTACTGCGTTGGAATTTATCCTAATTACATTATAGTGACAGTATATCAGCAGTAAATCATCTGGAGACAAATGCCTTTGTTTCCACTGCAGTGTGTACACGCACTTGCCTCTACACAGCTCACACGTATACTGACAGTATAGGACTATACTTACATGTACTCATACCCACACACACAAAACACATATCCTTGTATTCACACTTTCAACCCACTACAGTGATGACACACTTCTCTCTTGTCTGGAAGCTGTGATTAGCTGTAGGAGTCCCTCACTTCATGATTGGGATAAAATCGAAAGCCAATTTCTGTGTGTAATTAAAACTATTCCCTGAGAGCACTGCTTTAAGGCCACAACTTCAACAGGTCAATAGAAGACAGGTTTCCAATAGCAGTCTAATTCAATCAGAGTGTGATTTATACTGTATGTAAAAAAATCAGGGCTGATTCTTCAACTATTTACAGTACGGATCTACAGTCTCACCTGTGAGCCTGGTTACTCGTCATCTGTAATGGGCTGTGTTGTTTCCGGGATTCCTAATACAAATCATCTGCTACTTTTGTTTTGTGTCCCCATTATCTTTTGTATTTTGAATTTAATGACCTGAGAGTGTCTGAGGACCTTTGAAATTCAACTGTGCAACTTAAGAGATGCAGAATAGCAATCAGAAAATGATCTTTTCTTTCTTTGAATCTCTAAACAGAGAATTTCTCACAGTTTTAAGATCGCAATCTTCCCCTCAAAAACAGCTGCTCTACGGCAATTTGTGGCAAGTCTATCCAGCTGTCTTCGCAACAAAGATCCTGTGAGGGGAGTGTAACACAAATGTTTAAAAAAATAAATAATGTTCAAAATATGGAAGAGATTCTTGGAGAGAGTTGAGTGGAAAAAGAAGAGAAAAGAGTAAAGCAGGGAAAAATCTAAGAAGTTGACACTACCCCTTTTACTGCTGACGATAATGGTTGTCATCATCCTTAACTCAAGTTGAATCCACACAATGCCTCTGGCTCCACACACCTTGGTGCAGGTGTATAAGTTCTACTTGTAGAGTTATAGTGAGGAGGAAAGAACCAGCTCAAAGACACTTTTTCCACCAAGTTTGCCTTGTGTATAATTTTCTATATTTTGATGCTTGCTTGCGACAGATGGCACGAATTGTGCCAAACTGCAAAAAAAAAAAAGTGCTGACAACTGAAAATGACAATCATCTATGGTACAAAGTGTTTGTCAACTTTTACAACGCAGCATCTTTTGCAGAGTTTGGCAACGTTTGTGTTATTTGTCATGTGTGAACATTAGAGTATGAAAAACAAAAACAGTTCAGCTTGTTAGAGAATAATTTTTCTTTCCTCCCCTGTGAAGCAAATGAGTCTCCTCAAAGTTATTGTTGACAAATAGAAAAGACACAACGTCCAGAACACCCTTATTGCTTTTAAAAAAAAAAAAACGAGGAATGAATGGCTGGCAATCACGCAGGGGATATAAAGGAGGAGCTAATTTTACCAGTGTCTGAATACCCCTGAAATATATGACACATGTTCACCACTGAACAAAGGTATTAAAAACATGGCCTGAAGCGACTGAAGCTGTGTTCTTTGTATGGGCCAAGGAACAGTGTTTATTTTATTGGTTGCTCGTCTTTAGCTGCTGTTGTGATGTGCCAACATGAACCATCTTGGTTGTGGTGCTCCTCTTCGATCAATGTGTGCCACATGAATAGTGTTGAACCCTATTATCTCTCAGTCACACATCCCCCAACACGGGGCAGAAGACTCAGCAGTTGTTCCCCATTGTGTGTGAGCATCATCAATAATACTTTCTTATTTGTGATCCCTCTGTGGATCCAGAGTTTTGGTCAAAACCCATTTTGTGTGGATGTCGGTCAGTGGACCTCCTTCATACGTCCACTAATTAAGGGAATACAGTAAATGTAGCCTGTACATTTCATTAGCTTTAAGTCAGACAGTTTTTAAAATCATCATGTTTTGTTCATGTTAGATGCTTTTAATAGTTAATGAATGATTTATATGTCACCATGATTATTCTGTAACCATGCCTGATTACCTATAAGCATCTGTAAAATGCGGTGTGGTCTATGTTTTGCCTCTTGACTGGGTTCCTTTCAAACCACAGAAATCACATTCATTACAGTCTAATGTAAGAAGGAACACGTTTACATAAATTAATAAGGAATTGTCTTACTGCCAGTCTTCCTCTCCGTTCCTTTGCTCCTCTCCTGCTTTCATCCTCTGTGGCAGTGGGAGGCTACAGTTGTGAATGGTAAAGCAGCACAGCTGGGAGATGTTGATTTCCACATTTTTGGAATGCATCTCTAAAATGTAGTCTTTAGTGTCCTTGGGCAAGCTTCTGGGCAGCCTTAACTTTACTGGGCTTGCATACATCCCTTTGCGGTGGGAAAAGCCGTATTGACATATGGCCTGTTTTACATAGTGCTCAAACCCACAGGAGTGCTGCTGTGGGAGCACAGGCACATCAAAATGCCACTTGCATATTCCCTGCAAATTAGGCTCCAAATCCACATAAGCCAATGATAGCTGGGAAGAAATGCAATAATCAATGATGGTGGTTTTCTTTACCTCCCTAAACCACAGTAGAGTTATTCATATGTGCTGACACCAATCAGCATGATATCTTTGCTCCGATAAAGCAAGTTGTAGAGAGGAGATAAGTGCTTCCTTTTGATTATTTATTATCACCAAGCTGCTGCGTGTTAATTATTTATCATTATTAAAACAGTGTTAATAGAGAGCATGTTATTACATTCCTTTCAAACTTCTCCCCTACACCGAGACACTGTATCAGAGTGCACAGAGAGAAAGGATCTCACAGTGAAGCACCCTGCTGTTACCCCTGGTAGCTTTGTGTAAGGGCAATTAATTAATCCATAATTTAAATTATGCCTTGTTATATCATATTGAAAGTAAGTCGCTTTGTCACTATCTTTTTGTTTTGGCATCTCAACATCTTCACTTTCCGGAAAGCTTTACCCTCTCATTAGTACTGTGATTAACTTAATAAGTTAAACTGATAACTCAGCAGCAGATTTGTTTCCCCTTCCACCATCAGTGTCATGTTGTCATCAGTCTTAGGTTAGACGTTGGAAATGAATTAAACACACAAAGAGTGACATCTTCTCTTTGTTGTCTTGAAAGTCATTTATAATCTGTGTGGTCTACTGAGGAGTTACTGTAGCATTCACATTTTAACACAGGCTGCCAGAACATTTCTGTTTGACATACTGTAGTCTTTCTTTTACATAACAAATAACAGAAAAAAGTAGGATAGGGGCCAGTGGTTATGACATGTTGGATAATATTTTATTGGCTGTGTGGCTACCCTCAGGGCTTTAACAGTGGTGAGAGTTTGTAAGCCTTTGGGGTGAAAAGGAAATGGACCAAGGATTTTCTTTTAGTGATAAGGTTGACTGCGCTGGGCTGTGAGAGTGCTTCACTAACTAATTATTTGAAGCCTCCTCTCAGATTAGGCTGAACATGCAGAGCTTATGGACAGTCGCATAGCAGACAATCAGACCATGTAATAACCAGAGGGCCAATGTTTGCTCAAATCCACTGTAACACCTCACAAAACAAAAGTGTGTAAAGCCCTAATGCTCAGTCCAATCCCACGCCACACTGCCTTGATAAACACCGATGCCACCCCCACAATGGACGCTGTCTTTACTCTGGCAATTAGGCAGAGCTTTGGATTATCACTTCCTCAGCCCAGTACACCACAAATCCATCCGGATTCAATTATTCCCCTCCCATGTCTGTGGCCAGTTGGGCTTTTTGGGCAACTGGCCAGTAGAGAAATGTTCTAAAGGATTTGAACTGCTGAAAGTACAAACTTATAAAAGAGAGAGTGAGAGACAAAAAGAGTATTTTTTTTTTCTTTGTTTTCTTATTTACTCCTGAGTCACTGCAAGTTTGACATGTCTATTAAATAAAAATGAAACCTTGGGAACTTAGATGCACAGTCCTAGTAAATATTTTATAGTAACAGTAAGCTAAATTTATTTTATTTTTCTCTTTCACTAACACATCTTGCTCTTTATTTTTTTGGTAAATGTCCTGTGTTGTATAAAAAATGTGTTGCAGTACATCCTTCCCTCCAAGCAGCCCATGTTTTGATCTATGCCTTGTGGGCCGTGGGTGTTCTAGTGGGCTCTGAGTAAAAACCTAAAATGCTTACGGAAAGGATTTGATTTGCTCTGTCTTGCTGCACCTCAGTGGCATTATTTGTACTTATTAGAAAGCTCACTCAAGGTAAATTGTGTAAGAAATCAAGGATTTGCCGGGGTCTGGAGACTCTCATCTTTCTACCAGAGGCCTCTCTTCGATGTGTTTACTCAGATGTTTTTTTTTTTCTATCTGCCCAGTCTCTCTTTGTGGATTGGTGAAAAGCTCCTGTGTGTATTTGTGGATGTTGCACAGTACATGTGCTGTATGTTTCCCCTTGTGTGTTTGCATATTCAGGCTCAGCCAAGCGTGAACGAGCGTGGTAAAGTGGATATTCTTTGCAGGTCTAAGATGAGAGACCCCCCCTGGTTCTGTACCCACTCTGAACACCCCTCTTGCCCCTCAACCTGTCATCTCCTGTGTTTTAAGTGTCTGCTATACAGCAGCCTGTCAACTGCTAACACATTCCTCTGTGTGTCTCCTCTCTTTTATCTACAGATACCACATTATCATCACAAAAAGGTAAGACAGCACTCAATCAGTCACCTGTAGATCTTCCATGTCTTTTCAGATGGGTGGCATGTAGGTGTGTGGCTCTGCGTGTTTGTGGGTATTCTCAGTTTTTGCTAATGACATGAATAACATTTCCTGGTGTTGTTGATGCTGATTTGAAATTGAGTCATGCAGTGTTTCCGTCAAAGAACAATCTGTTTGATTACAAAGTCAATCACTCACACCTACTGACACCTAGACGAAATTATCCTGCGATTCTGCAATGATAGACAGCCCACGGTTTGTGTTTATGCACTGCTTTCTGTAAGTCTTATGTTCAGACTAATCACAGTTCTGTTCAGACTCCTCCACACTTTCATGGGTATGTTAATGAGAGGTTGGGGGAGGTGATTGTTTTGCATAGTGGATCTTCGGGGAGAGTTGGGCGATGTAGCGGGAGGGGAGGAGTGTGTGGGAATGTACCTGTGGGCTGTTTTGATTTCGTAAGATGATGGGGCCAGACACTCAAACTGTCTAAACAGCTCCGGGGGTCTTGTTCTGAGTGGCAGCCTGCAGGTGTTGCACCGAGCGGTCCCATCCCTCTCCTCTTCGTAGTGAAGATACAGTAATGGCGGAGGGTGTGTCATGCTCTGTGATTGCAAAACAGAAGCAGACAATCACTCAGGAAAACTCCCCGCTGATTTTTTGAAAACTTTCTTTGACGCCCCGCTGTGTTTATAAGAACTTGGGTTTTGTTTCACATAAGCTCATTCATACCAAAGCAGAACGCAGGTGAAAATATTTTCATTGTCACCCAGGCCTGATATAATGTGCACCACATGTATATTTGACACAGGAGAGCGTTGTTGGGAACATGGTGACATCTTTCACCTTACAAGGTTCCAGATCTGTTCAAGCCGCTTGTAGATACAGTGCAAGAGGCATTGACAGACTGCATCTGTGTGACAGGTTACACTTAGTATGCCCTCACTCACACACATACACACCGTTGTGAGGGCTATGTATGTGATGACTATTCGCTTTGCGATGCTGTCAGATGGGCCTATAAAGGTAAGTGATGTGGGTAGCCCAAGCCTCGCACTCTGATGAATGTTGAAGGGGAGCAGAGGCTGGCTCGCCGTCCATCATCCCTCCACAGCTGCACTTGCATTCATTTCTGAACGAGAGGGAGATAAATAAGGCCACGTAACCCCGGGTGGTGAATGAATGTTCACCTTTGTAAGACTGTGTGTTTCCGTGTCTGTCTTGGACTTGTGCTTTTGCATGTCTTTCTTTACTTCCCATGCAACATATCCAGTTCAAATCCATTTTGTCAGAAGCATCAACAACAACATTCAAGGGTTCCACACATAGAGAGTGTCATGGAGAAAAACAGCCCGCTGTCTTCATTCATACACCGTGAGTTATAGATGGCTATGCAGCTGTGACAGCACCATTGGCACTGAAGAGGTATGGGGCCTTGAGCCAAAGATAATGTACATAAACCATGTGTTTGTGTCTGCACTTCCCTTAAAAGAGTGGACATACAAGTATGACTGTGTCTGTCTGTGTGTGTCTGTGTGTGTGTTTGCGTGTGCTTGAGTATGAGAGATGGAGAAACGAGTACATTTGTGTGCACTCACAATGCCAACAGCCCACAGTCTCAATCTGTCAATGTTCAACATGAGAGACAGTTTCACACCTGTTCAGAGGAGGATGTGATGGTATATGTGTCAGACTGCATGTAGTCCAGGGAGAATTCAGACTGTGGCTGAATAACCTTTACTGTTGTTCCACGCCAATATCATGATTAATACAGAACCTCATTATAATGTGACCTTATTCTTTAGCTCTCTACTTCTGTGGAACATCCCCACTATCTGCCCCCCTGCCATGACATCCTTTATCCAACACCTCTCCTCCCCCTGAACACTCTTCCTCCCTCTCCTCTGCCAAATGAAGTATATTTATGGCACCTGTGCTGGAAAAACAGTCTCCAGGAGACGTCCCTCTAATTTCATTTTCAAAATGCCAGCAATAAATTTATCAAATGGGCTGAATCGAATTGGAGTCACACGCAGTGCCATCCGTCATGGGCCGTCCCTCAGGGGCCTGTGGGCGTACTTAAGCCAGCCAAAAACCTCTGCTGGCAGGAGAAAAAGACTGTGTGAGAGGAGAGTGGGGCTCTGGTAGGAGGGAAACCAGATGAATGTACTGGAGAAAACTGCTGAGAACAAAGATGTGTGTGCATATCGTTATGTACTTAGATGCAAAAGTGCGAGCATGGATTCACGTGTGCACAAGTCCGTATGCGTGTGTGTGTGTACGCACAGAGGTCAATGCTAATTCATCAACACACACAAGCCTCGTGCTATCTCTGTTAAGCACTTTGGCTGTCGATGTGCCGGCGTAATAATTGATTAATTGCAACACAAGTTAATTGATTGTTTTGCTCATTTTTGCATTTGTTAATCCCTCACAGTTCAAACACCACTTTGAGCTTCATCCCCTCCCCTGCCTCTGAAACGCCAGGTTCACATGCTCTGTGCCCTCCCATTTCTTACTTTCTCATCCTCTGTACCTGACTTTGGCACCTTTGCCTCCTCCTTTAAATGCCTTTGTCCCCCGCTTCCCTTTTGTCTCACCCGTCTTTCCCTCTGCCTATCTTCCCCTCTCCTCTCAGCATTTATCGCTGTGCAGGTTAAGCCAGGCGTGAGTGAGGGTAAAGCAGCTTAGTACTAACAGGGCTAATGAAGTCAGGCCCTGTATTCCTCTGACGGGGATCAGTGGCGCTACTTTGTGAAGCCTGTCAGCGTTTAATGATTAGATGAAACATTCAGACACCCGCTACGAGAAGACAGGCACACTGATATGTGGTAATACCCAACCGTGGTCTCTCTTAGGCTGATCCACAAACACTTATGCATGTGCACGTATTCGCTGCACAGGCACATCCAGGATGTACATCCACTCCCACCTCTACCCAAGGTGTTGATTTACAACTCCAACATGGCATCAAGGGGTTATACACAGAAATGTGATTGGAGAAGAAAAAAAAAACAATGACAGAGATTCAGTGAACAAGCTATGTGCAGGAAGGTGGAGAGAAAAGTGAGCTGCATGAGAGAGATTTACTCCTCGCCTTGATGAGCAGATTGTAAACAACTCTACTCACGCTATTCATGATGCATGCTGTGATCCATGATTTTTCACTGCTTCTCATTTCTGCTAAAAAAGCATGATAGATGATCAATCAAAAGGCCAACATCTCAAAACCCTTTTGAACATTTTAAGATTCATCTCTGATTCATTCTCAATCCTATTAGATTAAGTTCTCTCTGCGCCCACGCATTGCAGCTTAATGTGTGCTCGTGCTGGAGTGTGTGTTTGCTGGCATGTCAGGAAGTGTGTGAGTGTCAAAATTGGGAGGGTGTTTGTCTCAATGCTCTGACTGAGAAATGGAGTGACGGAGGCAATGGTTGGGTCAACAAGCTGCCTGTTTGTCAGAGTGAAAGAGTGCCTTCGAGGACGTGGCTGCTTTTTGCCCCATTAGCCACACGTGCTAATTTACCTGTCAACTTCCATCCACACAAGGATGCTGCTCTCATGTCAACTTCCCCTCTCTGCCTCTTTCTTCCTGTCTAAATTTTCTAAATTCCCAGATCTTGCCCTCATTACATTTTCTTCAACATCTTCCTCCCACCGCTAAATTGGAGCCTAGCTTTGTCCTCACACCAGTAATTTCTCTCTCTCTCTCTTTTTGAAAGTACCCCAAGTTGAGAGAGTCTTAATCCACAGAATTTGAATTAAATCTATGTGCGGCTGCTGCTTCCAGCCCTCTCATGTTACTATTGGTATGGAAAGACCCTGTAAAAGGACTGAGGGAAACCACTTGAAAGTCCAGTTTTACAAGGCGGTGCTTTCTTTTGATCTTGTGGTTGAATTCCAGAAAAGGTACAATGAGCTAGCTAGCTCAAGTTAGATTTCTTCTTCAACATATCATTGTTTTACACAAAGTTGTCATAGAGACCAAAGACTTTATGTACCATATAGAATGTGTTGAGTTGTATACGATAATTTCCTTGTCAACTTATATCACAGCCACTAATTTGTGCATGTGGTGTAATGACTGATGTGTTCGTTGAAAAAGATGATTGTTATGGGACCTTATCTTATGCCTGGAGTTGCTGTGAATTTTTGAGTGTATTAATAATTTACCTTTAAAGTTTCTTGCTGCCTCTTGAGATGGTTTGGTAGCTTTTATGATTAGCTAGAGGCTACCTCTGATAGTACAGCGCAGACTGAAGAGTGAATACATCCACACTGAATTAAGGATATCTGTAACCTAAAGACAAAATACAGAAAAGCTGAGTGCAGAGAGAGAAAACTAGACTTGCAGTTTATTTTGGCAGTCTGACAGAGAAGCTCACTGTAACGCAGCATTTAGAAATGCACTGGGCTTAATTATCATAACTGGTAACTGGTAATCACAATGTTGTAATCCTCGTGTGATCTCCTTAGCTATTAACAGCCTCGTAAATCCAGCTCCAAAAAGCTTCTCTGACACTACGGTCACATCAGAGTGTGATAGGTTTGCAGTGTTGCTCAGGGACAGCATAACGAAATCCATCCTGCTTCCTTGATTTTATAACTAATACAACTTTTGAGTTGTAGCTGCCGCTCTTTAGTAGCACACATTTTCTACAGAGCATGCACTTTTGTGTTTACATGATAATGAGTGCAGATTTAAAACCACCAGAGTGAATTTAACAAGTGCGTAATTACACAAAATTGAATTAAAATTCATCCTTTTCTTTACTTGCAGCAGAAGCATTACATGAAATATTTGTTTGACTTTCAGTTGTAGTCAAACACAAATCAGTATCCAAGCACTAGGTGCATGGCAATTATCTGCTTATGCAGACTTTTGTGGCTTGTAAAATCTTTTAATGATATTACTTGTAACTTTCATAACTTTAATGAGAGGTTTAGTTGTTTTCTAACTTCATAACAATTTCTTTTAAATAGTTTACAAAGTCTTTGACCCTTGATGAATTAGATGTCTTCTCTACATCATCTTTATATATTTGCTTGTTGACTTAACTGGGTGACAGTAAATACATTGGATGCATTGGAAATTATCTTCACTCAGCTATATATAACAAGTTGGTTAACAACAAGATAAATCTGACGAGTACTAAAATAGAACTTATCCACCGTCAACTTACTTCCCTCAAATCCGTAACGACAAGATAAATTATCATAATATCAGCTAAACTCATGCTTTTAATTACTTTCTTACATCTGCTTTTGGTGCAAATCTAAAAAGCTTTGTTGATCACGTATCTGTCATATGGTGATGCAGGTGGCGCTTTGTTTTTTGTGTTTGTTTTTTTTTTGTTTTTTTGTTTTGTATTTTCTTTCTGTAATTCACAAGTTTTACCAACTGTCAGTGTAGACGATTGAAAAAGAACAATGGCACTTCTTCTTGGTGTGCATGTGAACGCATTCATGCACAACACTGGTCATCTTGCACCATCATGATGTCTTATCAGGTCAGTTTTTTATGTCGTTGATGTTGTTTTTTATCAGATGATGTTCACACCATTATACATTGAGCGACTGTTGTGTGTAATGTTTCTGTCCTCTCAGTCCACAGTCTCTCTCTCCCGTCACAACGGTACAGTAGTTGTATATTAAATGACATATTAAAGTTCTCCATCTCCATCATTATACCTCAAAATCATACTCTCTATCCAAGGCTGTCCAAAGCTATACAGTTTTGATTTCATTTGATTAATTTAAACTTTAGTCAACACATTCCCATGTTTTTCTTACATGCAGTGAAACCAATCAAAGCCCTGTGTGCGTACTGCTGTAAGATGACATTGGTATCTGGTTTCCTATGTAGCAGTAATAACTGAATGGGTATGTGTGAACATGCTATGGTTTGATTTCTGCAGAGACCTGCTCAAATCACTCTGGATCCCTACAATGCGAGCCATGATTACTTTGGCCTGAATTTATTTATTTATTTATTTTTAATTCAGTGGTCTGTTGTGCTCTGCAGGAAAGAGGGGTCATTACAAAAGCAAGAAACAGGGTTGTGAACAGTGTCACCTGTGTATCAAACACATAGTCCTTTTTTTTTTTTTCTCTTGGTAACTATGTGAAACACTGTCCATTACTGCCCACAGGAGGCTTAGGATGTGTTTTGTTTGGCAGACTGAACTCTGCAACATGTCCAATTGAGTATTAGCCAGAGATAAAGATAAAGACAAAACCACACAAAGAGAGCCACGGCAGACGCTCATCTTAGACTCATTAAAGCTATCTGGGCATTAAACACTTCTCAAGCAAAGACAGAGAACATGTAAAAGCCTGAGACAAGTAGAACAAAAAGAACAAAGATGGAAATAAACCATTCACCACTATTTCTTATACAGTCCCGTTCCTAAGCCTCGACCGCCAATTAGATACAAGAGCAGCCTGTTCTCTTGATGGATGAACTTAATTTAGTATTGTGTTTTGCACAGTAGGGTGCAGCACTGATTGCAATGGTGAATGTAGCAATAGACTGCATCTGATCATAGCCGTTCTCTCTTTTGAAGAACGGCTCCATTTAAAAGGTACGTCAGCTTTTCATCTGATGGCGTGTGGCAGGGGTGGGCGATTAGCGCACGTCCGCCCAGAGACACCAGTGTTGCGACGTGGTGTCA
Organism: Selene dorsalis; assembly: GCA_900303245.1. Taxonomy (NCBI): domain Eukaryota; kingdom Metazoa; phylum Chordata; class Actinopteri; order Carangiformes; family Carangidae; genus Selene; species Selene dorsalis. The sequence goes on from OMNW01014554.1 coordinate 20,743, forward strand.
CCCAGGAAGACGGACCTCTTAATCCCATGGAGCAAATATCTGCTTGTCGAGATTGAACGACGTGTTATTGTCACAGGACGACCTGCTCCGATTCACTTAGATAATTCATACATCTTTGTCTGTTTACTGACAAAATGCCACTGTTGGGCACGAAGTCCTACAGTGCTGGCATTGCCGGGGAAGCGGGTGGCATATTGCTCCCAGTAGGACTGCTCCTCTGTAGGCCCGCTCGGCAGAGGGATTTGGCCAGCTTGGATTAGCTCGGCAGGGGGAATCAGAGGGATGCAGACAGGGAGGGGCAAACAGGGAGTGGTAGACAGACTACATCTGTCTCTGCTCAGTACATCGACACCTGAGAAACCTGAGAAAGAGCTGCTATGAGTCACCTCCAGTGTCAATTATACACCAGCGAAACATCAAACAGCCACTGGTACGTCTGCTGTTTCAGCTCAACTGACAGCCAAAGTAATCAGCAATAAATTAAACTTCAGATTTCACATTATCTTTGGAAATACTTTTTGCCCCCTTTCACACTTTTGGATTTCTTCTTTTTTGTGTTAAATAATGGCTATAAACTTCTGAGCAAGGACATGCGAATATTCGTTCAAATGCCCATAATGAGATAAACACATCTCCGGACTCCATAGTCACACTAATTAAGCAGGCTTTCTCTCTCCACAGTGCTGTGCTCTCAAACCTCATCAGCTGCTGAAAGGCATGTCACCACAGTTATGGCAGATGGGTATTCTCAGGCCAAAAATAAATAAGTTGAAATGGTTAATAAAGAAAAAAAAAAGAAAACCGCAAACAGGAAAGAAAACCGAGCCAGTTGCCTCTGACAGACTGCTGAGGAAACGTCTCTTTATTCTTTGCTCAGGCTGGTTCATTTCTGTCCGAGGGATGGATCTAATCCAAGAGTTTATTAACAAACTTCAGATGCAAAGCCTATTCGTTTTCTGACACCAAAGAGGGCCAAGAAAATGAATCGGGGTCTGGACAAATTGGCATCACTCACATAAGCGCAGTGGGACGAAATTTTCAGATACAGAAGTCATGTCTTCCATCGGCTCTTCTCCAGCATCTTTCAGACTTTATCTGATAACTATTCAAATTTTTTTTTTTTATACTTTTCACACTGGCACAGTCGAGACTGTTGAGTATATATTTTATCGTACAAGTCAATGCACATTCACATTTAAATCAAATAATGTTAGTTCTGTCTTCCCTTTGGGCTCATGTAATAAGATTCAGTTCTGTGAGTTTGGAAGACAGAGAGAGAGAGAGTTGAGCAAAAGAGGGAATAACAGAGTATCACATTGCGAGGTGTATTTGCTGTATCAGGTATTCAGGGTCCCACATCCCTCTCTACAAACATCCTAGAATTCCCAGTGTTCACCTCCCTTGCTGCTTTGAAACCAAACAAAAAGACTCTGGGAGGCATTTTCCATCGAAGACCCATTGAAGGAGTAAGAGAGGACCAACACATTGCATAGACACACATCTCATAACCAAATGAAGCAGTAGAGACTGATGCCTTGCAGGAAAATGGTTAAAGATTTAGAAAGAAGAGAAACAAGAATCATCCATTTAATTACATTATAATAATTTAGAGAAGAAACAAGGGTGAGAGGAGGGGACGACTGGGCAATAATCAGTGTGTTTGAAGGTGTTGCTCCACTCCCCTGATGCTCTGATGGGATCATGGATTACCTGTTGGTAAAGTTGAAAAATAACAATAATAATGATCAGTCTACTGTATAAGCTCATATCAAGGATTATTGTTGTTGTTGTTTTATATAAAATTGTTAATTTATTCATTTGGCATTATTCATGCATGCCTTAGCCTTAGTGAGAAATCTAAAGCCCTTTGGTCACCTTCTCAATGTGCTCACAGGGCCTGAACTCTTAAGCATAATTTCTTGTGTCACTTTAAGTAACCACTTTACACTGAGCACAAATCATGATAACAAATTACTGTGCAAATCTCTGTAAGTTTCCAGTCGGTCTGTTTACCCTGGGGAGAGACATGGCACCTAAGAAGCAAGGTAGGCCCAGATGGATTATTCTAGACTAATTCCAAGCGCAAATCAGCTCGCAGCCATCAATAATTCATGTGCAAGTCTTTGAAAAGTAAACACTGCTTAGCCCATTAGAGAAACCAGAATGGCACAATGCCATTATGGCAAAAAATACAGTACACAACTTAACTCTACATACAGGGGGGTCTGTAGTCAGTGCTCTGTATGGAAATTGATTGCTCATTAGAGGAAGTAGAATCTTTCGCAGGCCCATAACCTGTATTACCTGGTGCAGCATTAGCACAGAACTGATGCTTAAGATGACAGTACAGGGAGGCAATTAGAGTGACAGCTGGTGCTGAGATGCGTTGAGTTTTTGGATTGATCTTCTCTGTCAGCTTTGTTTCTGTGCACTTCAGACACGCTCTCATTCAGTCATTAAATGCACGTAGCTTAAATGCTAAAGAGGATCACACTCCCACTGTATAGTTCATTTTTGCTCTCTTTTTTCCTCTATCACTTGTGCATTGACTTTTCCTCCTGCTTACCCT